>RAKG01000178.1:0-29107 GCA_009802275.1 Neurospora sp. CHS-2018a | reverse complement strand
TATATTAATAAAGTTCGGTTTTTCTACTTATATAAATAGAAATTTTCGTTCCTAAGTAGCCTTTTTCTATTTATCTCGATAAACCTTTATCGGTATAACGTGCAAGTAGTACCAAAATGATGAGAAAGAGAAGGCCGCCATTTTGCAACTAGTTGCATCTAAATGCACGCGATAATCAGGGAGAAATCGGGATTACAATCGGTTTTTGAATAGAATGCATTTTAAGGACGGTGTCATTTGCAATAGTAGCATTTTAATAAAAACCTCTTCTTTTCAATTTTTCTCAACAACCAGACCTCTATATAACCTATACGAGGTATCAAAATGATCAGAAAAAGCAGGCGAACATTTTGCAGCTGGTTGCACCCCGATGCACGCAATGGTTGGGGAGTGGTATCGATTGTAAGATATTTCGTAGCTTTTTGGAACTGCTATTAACACTGTGTCTTGATAATTTCCTAATTGGGGAGGGAGTAGAGACTCCAGCTCCGCAATTAATTGCATTCTGGCCCAATATAAAAGAATCACTTATTCCTTCCTAACGGAACTTTTAATATAAATAAAGGAATAAGCGCTTCAATAACTTCTTAAGAGGCTTTAAATACTAAGAGAGCGTTATAGTACTTCCTAGGGTTTATTAATTTCTATTATTAATTTATTAAATATTTTTCTATATTAATTAGTCTACTATACGAATTAATAAAGAAGGATATTAAGGATTAGGAGTAGAAGGATTATTATTAGCAGTCTTTCGAAGTATTAAAGAAAGTTTTTACGAGTGGACCCGTTCTATATATTTTCGATTGGTCGAAATAGACGGTTATAGAGATAGATATATTAAATTAGGTTTATAGAAGGATGTTTTCGTAATACGATAAGGATAGAGAATTAAAATTAATTACTTATTTTAATTAGTAGTATTTATTAGCGGAGTATAATTATAGTATTTATAATAAAGAATTTTTTACTATCGTTAAAACTCTAGAAGAATAGAAATTAGAATTAGAAGGAGTATAAAAGCCGGTGGAGATTATTACCGACTATAAAGGTTTAAAATTTTTTATAATTAGTAAATAACTAACTTTAAAATATATACGATAGTCCTAATTCCTATTATATTTTAATTTTACTATTTAATATTAGTTAGGCTCCTTATAAATTTGTCCGGATACGTTAAATTATAAATTAAAAAACGTTTTAAAGGATATAGGAAATAAGAGGTTGTTAGTACGTAATAAAATATTATTAAATAAGAACGTTTTTATTAATAGGGTATTCGTATTAGAGGAGGAGATTTCTATATTAGGAGAGGAGATTTTTATAGTCTTTATCAGTACCGAATATATTTACGACTTTAAAGCTATAAATAAAACGTTAATAAACGACTTTATTATAAATTATTATAAGAAATTAACTTTCTTATAAGATGTGCGGGCCTATATATTAGATTTAATTAGGAGTATATAATCGAAGGAAGTAAAGGATAGTTTTAAAAAGTTTTTATTCGTAGAGTATTATATTATTTAGGGGCGGATTTACTATTATAGTTTTATTTTCTTTAATTTTAGTAATATAGATATTTACTATTAATTAATTCGTTACGCTTATAATATATTGGGTATAGGGTATTTAGGGAGGGAGAAGATATATAGTTTCTTTTTATAATCTTTCTTTTAATTAAAAAAAAATAATATTATTAAAGTTTATTATAAGAATTGTTTAATATACGTAAAAATAAAATTAGTGCGGTATATACTATATAGGTTATTTAAATTGTTAGTAGTACCGTTTATATTATAGAAAGATATTTTAATTAATTATATTACATTATTAATATTATATAAATAGCGAGGGTAAGCGTTTAAATACATTATTATAATTATAGACCGGTTAATAAAAATACGGTATTTTATTCCTATAATTAGTTTAATAGTAGAAGAATTAGTTAATTAATTTATTAAACGGGTTTATAATATTTATAATTTATTTAATACTATTGTATTAAATAGGGGTTTTTAATTTATTTTATAATTTTAAAGGGTGTTATTAGCGAGATTGGAAATTAAGTTAATTCCTTCTTCTATTTTCTATTTAATTATTAATAGATAGATAAAACGGATTAATATTAAAATAAAAAGATATTTATAAACTTTTATTAATTAGGTATAAAACAATTAAGTAAATTAGTTCCCTATAATAGAGTTTGCCGCTAATAATTTTATATTAAAGACGATAGAAATATTACCTTTCTTCGCTAACTATAATTTTTATTTATAAATAGGTATAGAGTTAATTAAATTATACCTTCTAAATATATTATAAGTTTAGTAGGATAAGTATTTTAAAGTTTTAGAAATTATTAATTATTTTAAAGCAATCCTAAATTTTATTACAATTAAAGTAAAAGAAGTTTAACGACGGTATAAGGATAATATTAATACGAATAGATTAAATGCTTTATAATATAAGGTTAGGGATAAAATTTTATTAAGTATAGAGAATTTTAAAATAGGGAAGCTATACGCGAAATTGATATTACTTTGTAAAGGGTTTTTCGAAATTATTAAAATCTATAATTATATTATTATATTCTATTTGCTAGTTAATATAAAATATAGTTCTACTTTTTACATTAATAAAGTTAGACTTTGGATAGGAAGGATAGAAGGGAATATTAGGGCGAACTATAGGCGGATTATAAGGCGGATAGATAATAGGAAGGATTTTGAAGAATAAGAGTTTGAAATTATTAATAGTTGCCGGAAGAACCTAGATAATAGACGATAGGAGTATTATATTATATAGGCGTTATTATATATATTTAATTAATAATTATATAAGAACGTAGAAATATATTTGGAGGAAATTAGGAGGTTTTATAATAATAATCCGGATGCTTTAGTATTACCGGCCTAAATCGCTACCGAAAGATTAAGGGATTGCGAAGTAGAAGTTAGAATAAATTAATAAGGCGGAGGAGCGGATTAGCCGTTGGAGGCTAGGGAGAACGGACGGTACGAAGGGCGGAGGAGGTCGTTATATAGGGTAGCGGCGGTTATAGAAGTTTTTATAGCGTAGGTTAAGCGATTGCTAAGTATTTCTAGTATTTTATATATTATTAGTTAATTATATAGCTTCTTTTAATTTAGGGTAGTATTATAGGGTTAACCCTATAACGGTTTATAGTAGCGATAGTACTAGGTCTGAGTTAGAGATTAGTTTATAACTCCGATTATTATATAAAGCTATTATAATATTCGTAATAGTTTTAATTGTTATTATTATATAACGGTTGTATTAATTCTATAGTATTTATAAGACTATTATAGAGTTATTAATTAGGATTAGCCTATAAAGGCTAGTCTTAGAGTATACCCTTGGACCTTCCCCTCTCTTCTCCTTATATAATTATATTTGTTCTTACCTACCTTATGCCTTTGTACTGTGATACTAATATATTAAAGAAAAGATTACTAAGCTTTAAAAGATTATAAATACTTTGAACTAGCGTTTTTAAATTAAGAGCAGGCGGAATTAAAATAGGAGGCGCTTCGAAGAAATAAAATATATAAATTATATTAAATTAATAACAGCTAATTAAAAACTTTTAATAAATAAAAATACATAATACCCTTTCGAAATCGAACCGCTTATATTCGTACTTCGGATCCTTAAATATATTTACCTAATACAAATAAATAACCTATTTAACGATATTAGTCCGCTAATCGGCAAATTAAATAATATATTCAACCGTATAAAGTATAACCTTATTAAAAATCTATATTACTAAATAATTATTATAAATAACCTACCGGAGCCTAATCTATACCGTATCCAATACGTAGTCGAATTTATCAATTACTAATATCGGAACTTTATCGTTTTTATTCTACAAAATATCAATATTAATAATAATAATACAATTAGCGCATAAAAGTAGCTTAATCTTATATAATCCTATTATATATATTATATTCGTAATAATTATAATATCAATATTAATAAACTTATTCTATTCGGACTCCAGGACAATAAAAATTATGAGAATTATAAGAACTATAAGAATTATTCGAAAAAAATTTATTCGAAAAGGAATATTAAACGTATAAATAAATAAATTAGTAAATAACGAAAATAATAACCTATTTATTAACTATTCTTCCTACCTTCGCTTAAACTTAAATTAACGAATAGGGGACGCTCGTATCTCTTTATCCTCAATATTTATAACTATATCAAATATATCGGCAAAAAAATCCTTATTATTATCGTCCCCCTCCTCTCCCTCCCTACTTCTATCCTTATCTTTATCTTTATCCTTATCTTTATTACTATCTACCTCTTCCTCTCCCTCTCCCTCTCCCTCTTCCTCTTCCTCTTCCTTTCCCTCTCCCTCTTCCCTATCTTCTCCCTCTTCCCCATCCTCTTCCTCGTCCTCTTCCTCGTCCCCGTCCTCATCCTTACCCTACTTTTATTTTTACCCTTATTTTTAATCTTATTCGTCTACTTCCAATTCGAATATAAGGTCGGTATTAGGGATCTCAATCGCTCCGCGGAAAATATAATTAAATAAAATAATCTTCTTAGGAGGGACAATAATTTTAATTTTAATCTTAATTATAAATAGAATAATTTTTTTACCGGAAGTAGTCTTCGAAGGGCTAGCAATAATAATAATACTCTTCTATATCGGAGTTAAAGTCTTCAAAATAATTTTATAAATATTAAATAATTCGATTATAATAACCTTTTTCTTAGGAGTTAACTTCTTCTAAATAAGAGTAAAAACGGGAAATAATTTAACTATAACAACTTTTTTAGGAACCAACTTCTTTAAGGCGGGAAATAACTTAACTATAGTAACTTTCTTCTTAAGAATTAGCTTCTTTAAAACGGGAATAGGCTCGGTAAAAATATTCTTAAAAACCAACTTTTTAAATATAAACTTTCTAAAAATAAAAATAAATTTAATAAGAAGGTTCTTAAAAGTAGCCTTCTTAGGAGCTTCAATAGGAATAAAAATATTTGTTTTACCCTTACCCTTACCCTTCGAAACAATAGTAGGAATCCTAATAATTTCCGAATCGGATTCGAATTTAAACGCCTTACAACTCCTCTTACACTACCGTAGAAAGTTCTTCCTAATAATAAAAAGTAAAAGTTATAAATTATTAATATAGTTCAAAGGTATAAACGACTCTCAATCAACGTCAATTACCGAAATATTATTAATATAACGCTTCCTCCTAAAAGTAGCGACGGCGGCGGCGGCAATAACGGCCCTAGAATTAATCTTCTTTACAATAATATAAAGTATAATAGTTTATAATAAATAAATACGAATATATAACGTAAATAACTTCGATTTTGAACAAATTAATTAAATTGACTCGATTTACTAGATTTGCCAATATTGGACACAACTAGCCAGATAATAGGGGTGCGAAGCGGCTCAGGCGTTTAGCGGTAGATACCCGGCTCAGGCGTTTGGCGGTGGGAACATCACATTGCCCGGACACTACGCGAGTGAGTACAAACCCGATGCAGGTAATTGTTAGGGCAGCTGCACTGTCGATGCGCTGAGATGCACTGTCGATGACGAGTGGAGACGTCCCCTTTTGGTGGCAACCCCCCCCTGTCATCTTCTTGATAGGGGAAGTGAGGTTCCAGCCTTTTGCAGTGCCGCCTTCTGCCCGTAGAGGTTGCACACCGACGTCATCTTGGCCTTGGATCTGCCGGCACGAGCATTCGACGGTTCGAGAGCCCAGACAGAACTGCCCACTGGAACTTGTCTGGGCTTTTCCAGGTCTCCAGACTGAATCAAAAAGGCCAGACGAACTCCCGTCACCTTGATTAGAAAAGGAAATCCTTCTCCCGAATCGCTTCATTGGTTTTCCTTTCCCGTTTCATTCCACCAACTCTCTTCCCGTCCACCATTTGGATCCCAACCCTCGACGCCTCATCCACCACCAACATTGCCCTGACAAGGTGCTGCTTACCGCCCAAATATTCCAACCAAGAGAAACCCCCCGACTCACACCGTCAACTGAATTGTCCTCAGCTACATCAACATCAACATCAACATTCTCGCCACTCCAGATCACACCACCTTGTGATCGACGAATCCAAACCCTCGACGACAATTGATACCCCATCATCCCCGTAAATACCAGACAAACCCTAAACCACCATGCATCGAACCTACTCTATGCGCGCCAGCAGGGCGCCAACCGCCTCTCAGATCCAGAACCCCCCTCCACCGCCATCAACCACAAAGTCGGGACGTCTCTTTGGTCGCGGCGGAATTGGTGAGCTTGTCCCCCCTTTTTTCCTTTGCGCAAAATTCTCAAGTCAAGTCGAACACACGGCTCATACCCTGTGTGAACGTTAACAGGAGGGCTAGGACATGCTCTACGACGCAACGCCGCCGGCGCCTTTGGGCCTGATCTCGCCAAGAAGCTCTCTCAGCTGGTCAAGATGGAGAAGAACGTGATGCGCAGTCTGGAAATGGTGGCTAAGGAGCGCATGGAGGTCGCCCAACAGCTCTCCCTCTGGGGCGAGGCCTGCGATGAGGATGTTTCCGATGTTACAGACAAGCTGGGTGTGTTGCTCTACGAAATCGGCGAGCTCGAGGATCAGTACGTCGATCGCTACGACCAGTACCGCGTCACCATGAAGAGTATTAGGAATATCGAGGCTTCGGTGCAGCCCAGCAGAGACAGTAGGTGTCCCCTATTGTCCCAACTCTTAATACTCTTCAGCATTAACACCAAACCAGGAAAGCAAAAAATCACCGACCAAATCGCCCAGCTCAAGTACAAAGAGCCCAACTCCCCTCGCATCGTCGTCCTCGAGCAGGAACTCGTCCGCGCCGAAGCCGAGTCGCTCGTCGCCGAAGCCCAGCTCTCCAACATTACGCGTGAGAAGATCAAGGCCGCCTACACCTATCAGTTCGACGCTCTGCGCGAGCACTGCGAAAAAGTCGCCATCATCGCCGGCTACGGCAAGCACCTCCTCGAGCTGATCGACGACACCCCCGTCACCCCGGGCGAGACCCGCCCCGCTTACGACGGCTACGAAGCCTCCAAGGCCATCATCCAGGACTGCGAGGACTCCCTTACAAACTGGGTCACGCAGAACGCGGCGGTCTCAGCTAAGCTGTCGACCCGCTCCAGGACGCTGAGCCAGCGGAGGAGGAACAACATCAAGGCGAGGACGGAGGGTGGCGCAGGACAGGGACATGATTTGTCGGGCCAGGATGCCCCGCTTAATGATCGGGACTCGTGGGTGCCGGCGAATCAGCACAAGGAGGTGGCGGATTATGATGTGTCGGAGGAAGAGGAGGACGATGACGAGGATGAGGATGATGATATTGATGCGCCCGGCAGCCACTCCTTGCTGGATAGTGAGAGCGGGATCAATGGCGAGGGCGGACATCATCAGCGTGGGAGGAACCAGGAGCCTGTTGCTGCTTGAAAGGTGCGGTGATGGGTGCTTGGGGGGCGCGTACCCGGGGAGGCTCTGCTGATGGTTTGTTGACGATATTAAGCATCAAGGGCACTTGCGGAGTCTCCATTGATGACTTTGGTCTGTCAAACCTCCAATAGGATTGGACGAAAGTCGGCAACAGCAGCAAAGCCTCGAACACAAAACACACAGAAGACCACACAAACCTGGAGCTGGGACGGGATGGCAGGATTCTTTAAGCGACACTCTTTATACCTCTACTCTTCTTCATTTACTCGGGCCTAAGATGGAACGGGTAGATGCGCGCAGGCAGGTTATAGTCTGCATAATTGGTAATGATAAGGTTTTAGGTTGGGTTTTGGATCGGATGGTATGGCCTAGGGTGACTGTGAGATACCTCTGGAAGGAGATGACGGACAGGCTGGAGATGGACAACGGTAGTTTAATGATTGCGCTATGGTTATGCTCATTCCTAGGCGGTAGCTTTCTATGTATCATTATTCCCAGTTTCATGATGCTAGACTCGGATGTTGGCTGTGAAGTGTGAATGCTGTCGGGTCTTATCGTTGATGATGTCAGTCGCCAATCACAGATCCGTATAAGACATGAACGCCCTTGAATCAACAAGTGAATTCCAAATATTACTTAAGCGGTGTCAGAAGAACAGATCATCAACCTTCAACAACAGGACGGCCTTCAGTAGATCGAGGTCACGAAAGACATAGTTGCCGTCTCCAAGTGATGATGTACCAGACACTTGTCAGGTAAAGGATTTGCATAACTATTTTTGTGAAGCAGACTACATGTACAAATAAAATGAAAAAATAGGGCCATATTTCTCGGCCGTCAAGATCAATCAAGAGGCGCAAGCAAGATCTCTATGTTCAATTCAGGAAAGAACCACTAAGTGACTTTGGATCTTCAAGCCGAAGGGAATGCCATTTACATTCAAGATCATCTTGAAACCTCAATGGAACTGATATGTGAGTGGAGGGGAACAAGACTAAAAGGGCAAAAAAAAAAACCGGCTTGAGCTTTCGAGAAGGCCAAAAAGCGGATGACTCCATGATAGATAGCTTCAGATGTTGAACAACTTTGTATCATCGGAAGTGATGAAAGAAAAATGCAAAAAATAATGATCGCGGCAGGGCTCGAACCTGCGATCCTCTGCGATTACGATGTAAAGCAGATGCCTTAACCACTGGGCCACGCAACCGTTATTGGTTACTCTACCCTGACTGCATCTTATAAACACCAAAGACAAGGGTACCCCGGCAGACATTGCCGGAACCACCTCGCCAGCCGGCATTGGCGCGAACTTCAGCTCTTGAAACAGCGGGGTCATCAAGCTCGATGCTCCAAGACCATCACGGTTCACGAAGCTTCACCACTGCTTCGCGACAACTCTCAACTCAACAATTTCTTGGGCAAACACCATCCCTCACCAATTGCTCATCATGAAGTCCTTCCGCGCCGCCAATGCACTCCTGCGCACCAACAGCGCTGCCTCCAATGCCATCTCTCGGTTCGTCACCCCACCACCATCACCTCAAACACCTTTGTTTACTTTCCTCCCCGAAGCTAACAAACCACCCCAGCGCCGCCCCTCTAGTAGCCGCCTCCGGCTCTCCCGCCTGCCAATGCCTCCTCAAAACCCGCGCGACCCTCCCCCAGTCCCAATTGGCCGTCCCCCGCCCCTTCTCGACAACCCCCATCCGCCCCGGCAAGAAAGACAAGAAATCCAAGCGCGGCGGCGGCGAAGAAGAAGCCGAGGAACCAGCTCGCGGCGGCAGCGGTGGCAAGAAGGACAACAAAAAGGGCGGTGGCAAATCCAAGGAATCTTCTTCCCCAGCAGCGGCAGCTGAGGAACATTCGACAAACGAACCCAAAGACCCCAACCGCCCCGTCCCCTCCGCCGAAACCCCCTACGACCTCTCCGACCTGACCTACGCCTTCGACCGCGCCGACAAGCACTACCTGGACAGTCTCAAGACCTTCCGCTCCGGCTCGCGCTTCAGCGCCGACTCCATCGGCTCCCTTCCAATCTTCCCGGACAAGAAGGACACCAGCCTCACCTACCCGCTCCGCGATTTGGCAACAGTAGCCCAAGTCTCCGGGTCAGGCCGCAAGTGGTCAATCCTCTGCTTCGACGAGTCCTCCGTCAAACCGATCATGAGCGCGGTGCAAAAGTCACCGGATTTTAACCAGCAGCCGCAGAGGAGCGAGGAGAATCCCCTGGAATTGACGATTACGGTGGAACCCGAGCGGGCGGAGGATCTGCAGAAGAGGGTCAAGGAGTTGTGTCAGCAGTGGAGGGATAAGCTGCGGGCGGAGAGCCATAAGAGAGAGGCGCTGCATAAGAAGTGGAAGCAGCAGGAGAAGATACTGGATGATGATGTGAAGGCGTTGAAGGGGAAGGTGCAGAAGATGCAGGATGAGAGGATGAAGGGGGTGGCGACGAGGGAGAAGGAGGTTTGTAATGCGGTGATGGCTAGGAAGTGAGTGAGTGAGTTGAGGGGGGAGGGCTCGAGGGGGTGAAGGGTTGGGTTCTTGTGTGTGTATTACTATTCTTGTATGTTTGTGTGGTGAAGGGCATTGTTGGGACGGATTACCCTGCCCTGCCCTGCTCCGGAGTCGGAATACCATTGGCTTTACTGTAGTTGCCTGCGGTCCCAGAGTTGATATGAATAGTCCCTCGGGTAAATTTCATCATGTCTGTGTGGAATTAGAAGGCAATGATGTGCTTTGCGCAGTCCACCATACACCGTGAATGGTTCACACAAGACAAGAACATCCATGAACCTGTTATCCGTCCGTTTTTTGAGGAGTTGCTTTCTTAAGGTTCACATAGTCAAAACGGATGGAAGAGCAGGCCAGACTGCAAGAGTGACATGGCTTTCCAGGTGCCAATGTCATGTTATGACTTGAGCTCCAACCAAGACGCGAAAGGCGAAGATACTGTACAATACTTTTACAACAACCACTTGTCTCTTTCCAGGGCACACGGGGACGGTCGATACGGGTATTCATAATGTTACAGCTGGACTAATCTATCCCAGTCCTCTAATCTGTTTTTACATATCACTCCCCTCCCTTCCCCTTCCCTCCCAAGGCCAGGCCACGCTCAAGCCTTCTTCTGAGCCTGCGGCGCAGGAGCCGCCCTCGGCTGACCAGCCGCAAGCAACGAGTTCAACCTGGCCTTAAACTTATCCGCATCACTCGGCGCATAGCTGAACGTCCCGCCCTGGTACTTCTCCACCATCGCCGCCGTATCCGTCAGACTCTCCACATACTTGGGCGCTTCATACTTGCCCAACACCGACGTCTCCAAGATCGCCCGCTTCGTCTTCTTCTCCGGGCCTTGGGAAACCGCAAACTTGTCGAGGGACTCATTCAACCACTCCTTCTCCTCCACGCTGCTGAAGAACACGGGCTTCTTCTCGTGCACGTACCGGTGCTTGATAGCCGTGGGATCGCTAGTCACGCCGGACTCGGTGTTGAAGGGGAGACCACCACCAAGGATGCGCATCGTTCGGAGAGCGGATTCGACCTTGCCGAGGTTGACGTCCGTGGCCATCGGCGGGCCGTATCCCAGAAGCGTGTCGGGAGTAAGCTTGGGCACGTACTCGGTTACTTTGCCTTGCTCCAGTCCGCGGAGGAACGCCTTCTCTTCTTCGGTCGGAGGCGCGTCGTAGTCTTCGCCCCTGGGCTTCTTCTCGCTGGGCGGTCGCGGCTTCCTCGCAGCAAAGCCAGGTCTGCGAGCACCACCACCGGGCGCACCAGCTCCAGCACCGGGAGGGCCGCCGAAGCGCGAACGGCCGGGGGGACCGCCGGGACCAGCACCAGCGGATCTAGGACCAGCGCCAAAGCGAGGACGAAGCGCAGCACCGGGCGCCACGGCGCCGGGAACGCCGCCGCCGGGAGCGAAGCGGCCGCGCGAGCCGAGGGTGCCCTTGAGGCTGCGGACGTTGATGACCTTGGGCGCGCCGGAGGCACCAGCACCAGAACCACCGAGGGGAGCGACGGCACCAGCACCAGCAGCGCCCTTGCCAATGGGGGCGGCAGCGAGACGGCGGGCGTCGCGGGCACCACCGGCGGGAGGGGCCTTGTGGAAGGAGTTGTCGTTGCTCAGAGACGTGAAGGATCCGCGAAGCTGGGTGAGCTTGCCGACGGCGGCTTCGGACTTTTGGCGGCTGGCGCTGACGGGGCCGGGGGCGCGAGGGGAAGCGGCGGCGGCATCGGACTTGTTGGCGCCGGGCTTATCGTCTTCGGCGCATCGGGTGGTGGTGGTGGAGAAGGGACGCTGGGTGGTGTTGAGGATGTTGCTGGCGCGGCTGCAGCAGTCGACGAGGGCGCCCCGCCGGCCCAGGGTAGAGGTAACCACCTGACGGTTCATGGTCGGTGGTTGTTGTGGTGGTGTGGTATTTTGGTTGTTGAGACGACGACACCACACTCGGTCGATCGAAAGTGGACGGAGCCGGCTAGGCGGGCGGGTTCGCGGGACTGCGAAAGGTGGACGACCGACGGTCGCGGTATGGAGCTCAAAAATGCCCGTCAAATCGGACGCCCAGCCCGGCCCGCAAAGCAGAGTGGGCCGTGCGCAACCCCGGATTTTGAGGAATTTGTTTATCGGGTTTTGATTGGGTAATGGACCTCAAGGTGGGTCCATTAATGGACTGCGAATTGCCCTGAAGGTCATCACTTCAGCACTCCGTTAACTATGTCTTGAACTTTCAAACGTTCAATCCCTGGGTCTGGGGACTGTTTTCCTCGAAGTTTTTCAATAACCTCAGATTAGTGTCATATTTATTTCCTTACAGCCTTTATTCCTTCCGGTATGCTTCAGGTCGGTGGGGCTGGACCTCCCACAACACATCATGCTGTTAGCGCTTCAGCGTACAAGTCGACAATACGCCCTACCGGACCGCATCGGGCATTTTGAGCAGAGATGACAACAAAACAAAACAAAACACAGAAAGGACTTCAACCAGGCTTCAAAATCATGCGCTTCAGTTTTCAAAATTGCTCGTCAACATCAATATTCTAACATACCCTTTTGTCTAAACCTGCTCACATATTCTAAGCACCAAAATCCCAAACCTCCATCCCCACTCCACCAACCATCAACCTCCCCTCCTTGATAACTTCCACATCCCCAGCATCCGCCACCGAGCTATACTGGTCATCCAACAGCGTCACCTTGACCGGCTGCTCACTGCCTTCCTTCCATACTGCCCGCCAAAGCTTCACCCGTTGGTCATTGCTGATACTAGCCACTTCCACTGCGTCTCCATCCTCCCTGACCGTGCAAATACCCGTAACGCCAGCGGCATGCGCGTCCTTGACTCTTGACCTGCTCAACACCTTGTAGGTGTTGTTTGAAGAAGAGTACTGGAGGCTCGTAAAGTGGACGGCATTGTCATCACCACCAGTTATGACCAACCAGCTCTGACATGAAGACGAAGAGCGTGGTGACGAGAGATCAAGACCCTTGATACTGCTCTGATGGACCTTAGCCAGGGCAACCATCCGGTATTCCGCCTTCTCAGTCTCGGTAGAAGAAACAGCAGCAGCAGACCAAACTGCCACATGACCATCTGTCGATGCCGTCAAAACCTGGATATCTCCGCCAGCGTCAGCGCCAGCGACGCGCAAGTGCCTGATCTGCGTCAGACAAGCACCCGTGTACCGGCCCTCAGCTAACAACTTCCACTGTTTAGTCTCGGTTGAGTAGAGGTAGGATTTGAGCGTAGAGTTACTCAGCGCCAAGCTGATAAGCATCATCGCTTGCCCATCATCCCCCCAAGCTTGAACATCAAAGTCAACAATCCTCAAATCCCCATCTGCCGACCGATCCGGGTATTTACTCTCGCAAACCACCGCCAACGCCTCGTACTCCGACTGCAGCTTGGTGATCCTCCACACGAAAAACTCTTCATTCCCCGCACTACTCAACAAATGCGATTCGCCAAACCACTTCATAGCTTGAATACCAGCGCTATGTTTCTCCAGTATCGCTAGCGGTTTGAAGCCCCTCTCCGTCTCTTTTTGCTCTGGAGCAGTATCCCGATACTGCCACAGTCGAATGGTGGTATCTTCGGCCGCAGTAGCTATGTACCTCCCCACTTCCCCTGAAGATGGGGAAACAGAAGCAGCGACGGCCCTTAACTCCCTTCCATGTCCGCCTTCCTTGAGGGTACGAAGAGGAGGCGAGGATTGGCTGTAGAACCGCAAAGCAGAGGCTTTGGTGAATACGAATCGCAATGGGCCTCCGGGACTGCCAGAAGAGGGGAAGACGACGTCAAAAGCGCGATGGCCGCCGCCGCATTCGACGGTTGTTAGTTCTTGACGGGTGGACTCGCTCCAGACGACAAAGTTCTTGCCGCGGAAGCCGTGGATGATGAGGTCTATGCCGGTGGAGGTGGGAGTGGGAGTGAAGCGGGCGCCTTCGATCATACCGAGGGGAGGGGAGATTTCGTGTTGGAGGTGGAGGGTTGTGGTCTCTTCGGGAGAGGAAGTGAGGGTGTATATCCTATACCTCCCATCGCGACAGCCTATCAGAAAAGAGGTCGAACTGCCCGGTAGCGGAACGATACAAGTAACAGCGTCCTTGGTGCGCGCGTCCTTGCGGGAGTAATCGAGGGTGTAAGCGTCGTCGGAGGTGGATTTGTAAACGGCCACGGCGCCGACGCGCGAGCCGAGGATGAGTTTGGACCCGCAGAAGGCGGCGGCCGTGGCGATGAAGGGGGAGACGTCGTCGCTGGAGAGGTGGATCTTGCGCGGGTCGATGGTGACGGAGGAGGTGGAGGGGTCGAAGGTCATGAGGAGGGCGTGGTCGAGGCCGAGGACCGTGATGATTACTGTCCAGGCACCGGGTTGGTCTTTGTGGAGGGTTTCTTGGGAGCCTTCGATGAGGAGAATGTCGGAGATCTTGCCGGGGAAGGTGTGTAGTTCCTTGATTTCGTGTCCGTCTTCGAGGAAGAGGTAGACTTTGCCGCTGGAACTGCCGAGAATTGCGGTACCCTGTACCGGGCTCTTGACGACGTAGTAGGACTTGAGGTCGGCGAGAACAGTCTCCGAAAGATGGACGTTCTTCCAGGTGAGACCTTCGCCTACTGTCCCAAGCAGTAGCCTGCCAGACGACGTCGTAGCGAGAAGCGTGTTCTCGGACAGAAACGCATACCGCTGGAATCCGTTCTTCGTCGTGCTCTTCTTTTGCCCTTCCACAGGGGCAGTTGACTCCTCCTCAACCCCCTCGGCGACCTTCATAACATCCTCAACCGTAAGCGTAACATCAATATCCCCATACGTCTCCGCCCCCCTAACCACCGCCTGATCCCCAGCCATGGTAATCTTCCCATCCGCTCCTCCCGTCGCAATCAACGTCGACAACCCATCCCCTCCCGACACAGCCGTCGACCACATATTCTTGCCATTGTGACAGCTCACAATACCGCAGTTCTTCAGCGTGCCAAACGACCCAGCAGTGTCTTGTTCACCACCGTACCCCCTCTCCAGCGCCTCCTTCCACTTCGCCTGGTCCAGTGTTAAATCCCACCTCTGCCTCGTAGCATCCTCGCCAAACGAGTGGATCTCAATCGGACTTCCATCCCCATGCTGCGTCCTGCCGGTGAACCGGACCTGCCAAATCCTCGATACGTGACCCATCGCTACAGCGAGACATCTCGCCTTGTCGTTTTGGTTTTCGAGTTTGACTTCGGAGTTGTTGGTGCCGCCGAAACCCGTCTCTCTGGCCTCAGCCAGGAGGGCCTTGGAGTGATCATTCTCTCCATGACCATTTGCACCTGTACCTGTGAGCTCTCTCGGCGAGTCGGTAATATCCCATATCCGCACCGTCCGATCATCGCTGCAGCTGGCTAGCAGTCTGATTTTCTCGCCGCTAGAAAGGTAAATCTCCGGCGAGATGGAAACCCCGAAGATCGAACCCTCGTGGCCGGTGAAGACGTAGAGGACTTCGAACTTCTTTGCCTCCCCGCTCCCATCCAGGTGATATTTCCATACCACAATCTCGCCAAACACGGTACCTCCCGCCACCAAGATCGTCTTGTCATCCAACAAACACAGGTTCGCCGAATAAAGAATCGGTCGCGACGGCGAGGTGAGTTGACCAAAAGTAATCGAACGCGCGTCGCTCCCGATAGAAAACGGAATAACCTCATTATGAGCCGTCACCAACGCCCCTTGCGCCTCCCCCTTCTCCGAAGACCGAAACAAAATCCCATCATAAATCCAATCCCCCGCCTTAACCTCTTTCACCTCTTCCACCTCACCACTCTTCCCCCTCACCAGCTTATCCACTGTTCCCTGGGGAATAACAGCGACGGAGTTGGCGCCCCAAATCAGCACCCGCGGCTCATCCCCCCCCTCATCCTCTTCTCCCGCAGCTGTTGATGGCGATGGTGATTGTGACTGGGACTGGGAAACGTGAAGACCGTGGATAGGCTGCGAGTAAAAGACTTTGATCTGCGAAACCAGACGGGAGGTGGTGACGTCGTAGATTTTCAGCCAGGTGTCTTCGGCTGCGAGGACGAAGATGCGGTCTGAGTCTGGGCTATGGTGGTGGTAGAAGGCGAGGGCTGTGATGGGGTTTAGGACGAAGTTGTGTTGGAGCTTGGTGGGAAGCTTTGTGAGGTTGAGGTCTGTCTGTGGGGGGTGTTAGTGAGGGTTGTGGAAGGAAGTGAGGGTGAGGTGAGTTGAGTTGAGTTTCTTGCACTGCCCGCGCAAAAGTGTTGACGCACGTTTTGAGCCATGTTTTGCCTGGCTGGACTGGCGAGTCCGAAAAAAATATGCTAGAGAGATTCTGTTGACGAATAGCCTCAACTGTCCATCCTGGAAGTCGTTCGTGAACCTTGATGTCCAGATCCAATCCTCGCACAGCAGTCGCAATCCACACCTCGGGTGAGGAAATTCCCAAGTGTGAAACGAGTGACCCCATTTTTTTATGTGCGCTTTCAACCCTAACCCTTTACACCTCCCTAATCGGGCTTTTGGATGTCAACGCCTTCCCCCCTGAAGAATCGTAAACAGAATGTCTTATCTTGGTTAAATAACCATATCTCAAGGTCTTGGAGACTGTTGAATGTTCTCTCTTCTTTCTTGAATGGGGGTTTCCTAAAACTAGAAGCTTTGTGACAACTATCCACATACGTGATACTTCTTTGATCTCGTCGGACAAGGGCGATGGAATTCGAATATCTTTCAAGTATACCTGTGTAAAATTTGTGACACGCAAACAACACTCTGGAAACTCTTTACTTCCTTCGCTGAAATTTCTCTCCTTGTCTTAAACTCCTAAATGGTCCACCCAGTGTCATAACTTACGGCCTACGTGAACATCCGCTGTAATCGCACTCGAGTTACACACGCTGAGTACTTCAACGGAGGCCTCACACTCCCAAATCCTTGCTCTCCGTAGCAGCCGCTCTTTTCAACTTTCGCTCTTTTTTCCTTTCCTGTATCGTTCAAAATTCTGACTGGCGGACCAAACCCTCCGTGAAGGCGTTTATGCCAAGGCTAGGCAAGAAGAGCCTGAAGATGTGCATTGCCGCTGCAAACCGAATGGAGAAAAGTGCACGGAAATGCACTTTTGGCTGACATGTTGGATCTGAATTATACAGGTGTGAGGTGGTACCGGGTGTGATATGTGTGCGTGGGGAGGTTTCGAGTTGGGCACGAAGATGCTGGGAGATGAATGGTTAGTCATTTGGTTTCACTAGAAGGCATCATCATGGTGTGGAATGATGGTTGACGAGATCTATCTCCATTTGGCTATAGCTCGAAACTAAATAACAATAAAGAAAAAAAAAGGTATCATCATCCACACATTGGGCATACAAACAATCAACTGTCCTGTATATCCATAGCCCCCTTCTTCATCCAGTTTTCCCCCAAAAAAGAAACGCCGTTAAATGCAACCATAAAAGATATCCCGAAGTCGTAAAGCGAGCAAAGAATTTCGCTCGCTATGAGAGTCATAACAGCACCCAAAGTGCTCTTCCATCAACCCCACACCCCTTCATCATCACCCCCCTTAAACCCTCTGGTGGGAATAAGGCTCATAAGCCATATCGCGTTTCGCATGCTGCTGCTGCTGGCTAGGATACCCACCACCAAAGCCGCCGTGGCTCGGCTTACCATTACCATTGGCACCATGGAACCCACCAACCGGCTGATACGGGCTCCCAATAAGCTTCTCGTTCTCCATGTTAACAGACCTCCTGCTGCTCCTGCTCGATCCACCATGAGAGCTAGGCGCGCAGCAGCAGATGGTGAACATCCAGAAGAAGGCGGACGCCAGCGCAAAAGCGGCAGCGATCCAGATGGTCACCATGAACCGCTTGTTGAACTCGCCTTCGGCGCTGTACTTGCCCGCCACGGTCTCGACGGCACCGACGACGATGACGGAGATACCGGTCGCCAGGGCGGCGAAACCGCACACAGCTGCCGCCGCAATGCCGGCGATCAACCAGGTAAGACAAGAAACGACGCGCGAGCAGTTGGCGAAGATACCAAAGACGATTTCGACCACCAGTGAGACGAGGGCGATGATGAAGACGATCTGAGCCCACTTGCTCGCCTTGACGTACGTCTTGAGAGCGTCCGTGACCTCCTTCGGCAGGGTAATGTTCTGGCCCGTGAGCGTAAGCAGAGAGTTGATGTCATCCTGCGTCCCGTTCAGCGCGTCCTGGGCCCAGTTGAACTTGGCCTTGGTGCACTCGTGCGTGCCGTTGTGGGCCGTGTAGCAGTAGCCCCAGAGGGAGATCTGGTAGACGTCGTAGAAGCCGAGGAGGGGCGCGGTCAGGTTGGTGATGCCTCCATCTTCGCGCTTGCTGACGGCGTCCTTGCCGGTCTTGATCAGATCGTCGAGGGTGGCCTTGCCGGCGTCGAGGATGGCGGACTCGTTCAGGCCGAGAAGGTTGCCGGCGTCTTGGAGCGAGATGGAGAAGTTGGAAAGGTTGATGTCGAACATGTAGAGGGACTTGTCGGCGACGCCTCCTAGGCCTCCTACTAGGAGGGCTACTAGCGATGCTACTGTGAGCAGGAATGGCAGGGCCACACAGACTACGCGACCGACACCCATCTTGTTGTTGTTATTGGTCGTCGGCGACTATGTAGCTGTGTTCGAATCGTGGGACGTTTGTGACGTTGTAAGGCTGATAAGGTATTTATTCAGGCCGTGCGGGGGAGGGGAAACCGCGCTGGGTTAGGTGTCGTGCGTTAGGCTGTTGGCGGGGTGTACTTTAGTGGTGTTCTAGATCGTGTAACAATCGAGTTCCGGTAGCGCCAAAATGTTGTGTTGTTGATATCGACTCGAGTTGAAATATTCGAGGGAGAATCGTGGATACACAGGAAGATGATGAGAGAAGAGAACAGTCCAAAGCAAAAGAAGGGCGATCAAAACATCAAATATGCTTTCGGGTTTGTTTGTCAGTCGGGTGCTGACAGCAGGTCACAGAGTGGGATGGCTGAGATGGCTCGGCTGAGCTGGTTGGCCGGAAAGCTGGAAGGATCTTCAGCTGTGGTGGGCAATTGTGGGCACCAAGCAACTGGGCTGTGTCGGCCGCTGGTGGCGCAGTAACAAGTTGAACCTGTTGTCGCTCACAGTTCCCGGGCCGTGTGAGATTGAAGCGACTTGGCTGTCATCACCGCAAACAGCTGCCTTGTTAAAGCAACTTAATCGCACTGTTGTTGAGCTGGCATTACGAATGTGTCTTGAGCAGCCACCGTCCCTGATGATTTACTGACGCGTCGTCAACGTATCAAGTTTTATTCCGCGGATTCATGTTTATCAATGTTGCCCTTTCATTGCCTTCTCTGCACTGTTTTTAGAGAGGCAAGGCCGCAATGAGTGGACATGGTGAGGTAGCTCTGTTAGTGCAGTGCCCACTGGTGAACCTTTTCGGCCTTGTCATTACCCCGCCCCTCCACCTGTTTGACTTTGACTTTCTTCCAGTTTGTCGGGACGAGACAGAGGAAGGGTTCAACTTCGTATTCTTGCACCACTCATCACCCGGCCTTCGAGAACACTGTAGTACCTTAACAGCGGCAATGATACCGTAATACCTTGAACGGCCTCCCAATAGGATGGCAAAGATGGGAAGCACCTACACGTGTCCGGGGAGACATGTCTACTGACCACGCCAACAAAACATGTGCCAAGCCGTTATATACAACCCCAAGCCTTTGCACAAGGAATTTGACCACAAGGGATTTGGACACACGAAGGAACACAAGAACCAAATTCGTCACGGCCGACGGGGTGTTTTCCTTTCACCAAAGTCAACGGCCTGTGCTCCTATCCATGTTCGYGATCCTTCAGACGTTCAGAGCAGCGAACCCTTTTTGGCATCAGGGTGGAGTACTTGTGGCCTTCGGAGGAACGGGAGTCGAATGGTGGACATACGTACGAATATCCCGCTGGGGTTTTCGTCAACGTCGAAGCGAGGGGCTGGGTAGGGCTGGTCAAGACCTTTTTGATATTTTGATCGTAGGGCTTCTCGCTGTCGTTTCAGGTTTATCAACCCTCCATCAGGCACCCAAGATGCTGGGTCCCGTCAAGACGACGCTGTCAGCCTGCATTATCCCCGCCTGTGGTTGGCGTTGTCGTTGTCGTTGACCCCTCATCAGCATCCACCACATTCTCACGACTGTCGTTTGTAGTTGTATGGGGCTGAGATCCAAATCATCCCACCATGCTTCCCTTTTTCAGATGAGTTGAGTTGTGTTCCTTGTGCAGTATCTTGCATTTGTGACGGGACGGGATGATAACCATCCATCTCTTTCATCCGTTCGCACGTAGGGCATGAGCCACCACCACGCATACGTCAGCCCGTCTTGCCCGCCCGCCCGTCTCTTGTGATCCGACATAAAGCCGCGCTCTGGGCGGTCATGGCAGTCATGGCAGGTCTGGGCCTTTTCCAACTCCCAAGCCTGACCAAGCCCGCGGCCAAGAAGGCCATTGGTTCCCTTCCAAGCCACCGTTGAAAAGCTCATCAGGGGCAACGGATGAATGTGCTCAACTTGGTGATAAGCCGACGGGAAGGCTGAGTTCTGAGTGTTCGTCCATGTCGTGCCTCGCGTGCGTGACATGGAAAGGTCGACTGGAGTTCGTAAGGCAGCGAAGCTTTTTGGTGGTTGGGACCTTGGGGGCGCAGCAGCACTATATTTAGAGCTGGTGCTCCGTAATGCGTACGTATTTTACCGGCCGAGCCCCACCATCTGACGCGGCGGGAAAGAAGTGGGGCTTCACGGCCGCCAGTTCAAAAATTCGCCTTGTTTTCTGGATTTCAATGTTTCCAAACTGTCAACTCTGCCCACGTTCGTCGAGCGTCGATGGCACCGCAAATCTTGAACCATATCGGATTCGGATCGCCACCCCCTGTCTATCGGCGTGTCGGCCAAGGTGGAGGTGAAACGTGGGAAACCTCGGCGCCGTTCCCATCTCACTCGGCCGAATCGCGTGGCTAGAGGTATAAAGGTTCGCCGGGTCCCACTTGTCATGGCCGTTCCGTGTCGGCTTCCGGTCTGTCACTTAGACGCCGATCCAGTCCGTCTCCGTCTTCCGTGTTCCGGCTGTAATTTCCGACGGCATCGCGCGGGTGTCCGAAGGGGTTGGGGTTTCTCACCCGTGCGACTTTCTCCCTCCCTCCCCTTCCCAAACCTGAGACACTCCGCTGTCGGACGTGTCTTGCATGTCAAAGACGGTCCAATTCGGGTTCGCGCACATATCACAACTGACCGTCAACATCAAAACACATGTCAGTCTGTTTACTCACGAGATGTCCTTTTCATGCATGTCTGACTCCCGCCTTTCCGGCGTCGCCGTTTCTTATCTCATTGTTCGTGTAAAAAAAACCTTCTCGTCGTGACTCGTCGTCGGCCAGCTCGGCGAACTACCCAACGAGCCAACCTCCACAGAAGAAGCTATCGTCGTCCGAAACATGGGCATTAACCTGAGGAGCCACGTTACGGACTGCTCTGGCCCGTCAACTAAGGCAAGCACGTACAGCAAAGCACCCACCGCCAGACTCCTCAAATTTGGATCCGCGCCGGCCGTTCAGGTACCGAGAAATAAACCACACCGGCGGAGATGAATGAAAAGAAAAAAGACCAAAAAAATTGTTGCGATACCCACCACGTCGCAACCCCAAACATGACCACTCAAAGTAAACACGTTTTTCTCTCAATGGCCTCAACCTTTGCCCAAAATAGGAAAACGCATGGAAAACCTTGACGTGCCGAGTGACCACGTCTTCCTTCCTTCGAACCCATCCCCATCCCCATCCCCATCCATCACGAACCTCTGGAGAAGCTAGAATGGCCGGAGCCCTGGTCGCTTTCACCGCCAAGGTGCAGGTCATGCACTCGGTCATGTGGACTGCCAGGAACTTTGTCTCAACCCAGGGAATTCCAGCCGCAAGCGGCAGTGTGATTGCGGACGCGGTCCTTGTCTTGTCTTGTCTTGTCTTCGCTTCTCGACGAGAATCCCTTTTCCCCTGTTCCTGTTCTTGGTTCCACTTTGAATTTGTTTCCATGGAACTCCACCGTTGGGTGTTAAAACTTAAAGCGAGGCATAGATAGGGCACAATGCTTCGTCGACCTTTCCTGTCTTGTGGGCTGTGACGGCGATGACATGGTGGGAACTGGAAGCTGAAGAAAAAACGGGCTGGAACGTCGGGTCCCAAGGTTTTTGAATCAGATGCCGCAAATCGAAAAAGTACGGTCGCATCGCAGAGCTCCAGCCGTAGCGGCGGCAGCGGCAGCGGCACCGTTCCGCTACAGTATCACATTCACAGGCACACAAAGTGAAACAAGTTGACACGGATGGAGGGGACGGGAATCTGAAATCACCAGACCTTTTTAACCTCAAGCAAATCGGCCTGACCTCCGATCCAGGAACGGGATGGCAGCGGGAGGGCTGTAATGTTCTTTTGTCTTGAAAGGTTGGATGGAAGAACTGTCAATCCCTCATGGTCTATGGAAGCGACTACAGATCATCTTCCCTTTCCCTGGACATTTGCATATGCTAGATGTCGATTCCCACATCTTTTTTTTTCCCCTCTTGTGTTCCCCCACAGAAAACAATTGATACACCAAGGAATATCTCGTGAGCATGTTGCAACCCAACCGCTGGACCACTGGATGTAATATTCCAGACTTGTCCTGATAAAAAGCCTGGACTACGCGCCCCTGACATTCCCGTCTGGGCAAGTTCTTGGTGTCTCCATAGCATCAAGCATTCGCCAGCCCACTATCAACATTGGCAAATTACTTATTGCGACCATCTCCTCCTCTTTTATCCATACTATTCCATATCACACGCATGAACCAAGAGTCCGCATTTTCGCATTCGCGACGACGACGAAGATTCACCATCAAGAGCCGGAGCCCAACCATTACCAGGGCCCCGCCGTTAGGCACCGCGATCCTACCGGCGAGCGTGCCCCGGTCCCCCCGGCGGCCCGGGCCCTACTAGACTGCTGTATCAACATGGGAAAAGAATTTTGATTATCTCTTTCTCTGACTTAAATCCCCTGACTCCGCGGACTCTCAGACTGACTCAAAACTTCCATCTCGGTCGATTAGCTTCCGGTAACCAAGCGATCCCGGACGTGCATTACGGTGCGGTGCCTGGTGGTTATGTAGGTAGTGTAGTTCTTTGCAGTAGGCCCAGATCGGGTCTGTTGGTGATTCATTGTATCAGATGGGCGCTTGAAGGTTCAAAGAAAACAGCCGAGTACCTAGGCGAGCTACAGGTACCACGGTACGTAAGATACGCTAAGAAAATAACCCGACTGAAAAGGGAAAGAAACATGAAGTGAAAGAGTGAAACAAAGAAACGGGTTGGTAAACGTCACAGTTACAGACTGGGGATTTTCTACACATTCCATTTTGGCCGCGGCTCCAGTCCAGTCCGTCTGTCTGTCTGTTATCAAGAACGAGAGATATCATATTGAGAAAAAAGACGACTCGTCGTTTCAGCGGTATCCGTGCACAACTGGCACAGACGGAGAGCCTCAAGGGAACCCGTTGTTTTGTTGCTTTGTGTCTTGCTTTATGCTTTCGAAGGCTTCGTATCACCATTGCATGAGATCTGGAAACTCCCATCGTGTCTTTCAAGTCCGTGTCCGCGGAACTGGAAACACTTTCACAACATTCACAAATCTTCACGACGGAACAGTGACACTTTGAGGCCATTGACATTCCAAGAGAATTGCTCCACTTATTCCACCACGCAGCATCCACCATTCAGTTGGGCTCCCTGGCTCCTCACCAAAAGGGCAGTCGCGCACTCGACTTCCCGTCCGTGACCACCAGCGACCGGGCACCGCAGGCCTTCAGTGCCCTGCACTCCGCGTTCTCACTGCAAAGCAACGGAGCACGTGCTCTTTGTCCTTCCCGTCTTCAGCCTCTCATGTCAACCCACGAGCTCTATCACGTCCTGGATCCCTATCCCAAAATCATTCATTGTGGATTTGTGAGCTCCGGTTGAGGCTTGTCTCGTTCTCGGCATTGAAACATTTGTGGATAGGCTGTCGTTTCTTGACAAGGTCTGGCCATCCGACGGACTTTTGTGCAGTCATTGTTCCCGAACGTCACGGCAGTCGCTATCCCGTCGCTACAACGCCCGGGCCTGGACGCCTTCCCCTTCCCCATACCACCCGCTGACTGCAACTCTGGTGCGGGCGTACCTGACAGAGGGGACAACGTGACAACCCTTTCACGTTCTTCCTTTCCACTTTTGGATATAACTGTGTACACTACCTTCTCTGGGAAGGGTATGCCATAGCAAGCCGAATTGCCCAATTGCTTTTCGGAGGAACAGAACAAAAGAAGAAACCCATCCCACTTTCCGATTTTTCTTTCTCTTTTTTTCCCAACCAACCCTATAACCTATCTACGGTCCCGAAAGAGACACCTCTACCTATAGGCCTCGAGGTCACCCATCCCCGATACGTACATACGCCCAGATTACAATACATTACACGTTTAGCGCTGGCCAGCATCTACCGCTGATCCTCGTTCTCCGCCGACCGCTGACCCGCCGACCCGCTATCGTCATACAGTCTTTTTCAAGAGTCTTTCCACTCTTCCACTCTTTCCACATCTGCTCTCTGCACTTCCTCCCATTCCACATTGTCGGGCAATCTGGACGCCGACAGAAAAGAAGGGCATCCAATCAGCCTCCGAGTCAGTCGTGCAGGTTTCTGACCAACATTTATCCGTTCGGGTCAAACCTTCAATCGGCCATCATATCATCGTCGTCGTCGTCGTCGCCGTCCTCACCTGCTCTAGTCTAGGAAATTGGAACTGTGAAAGTCGGAACACGTTGCGAGCCACACATCGTCGGTCTCCCTTCCACTTTCTTCCCACCTCCACCGTTATCCATCTCCTCCAGACTCCTCCAAGTAGTCTAGGTTCGCCCCCAGACCCAGCGAATACAGGGCCCCAGGCACACCGTCGTCTATAATTCGCCATTCGCCTGCATCCGCTGCCAGGTCGAGCCAGGCTGTGCCAACTCGATCCCACTTCGGTCGATTTAGCACTCGAACCCCCGACCACACACAAACCACACGAACACACCAACGAACGCCGTCGCGCTGCACACATCCTAACAAGACTCGGCCTCGATTCCGACTTCCCCATCGCCAAGTTCTTTCCCAACAACCACAACAATAATCAACGATAGCGACTCCTCTCAAGTCCACCATTCGATCCTGATTCCTCCATCTGCCAATCTTTCCAGCCTTGGCAGATTCTTAGACTGGGCAAGGTCTCCGGTCTGTTGCTCGGCCTTGTCTCCTGTCCCCTCGTACGTTTCCTTACGACAAAAAGTCCCCTTTCCCTTCCTTCCCTTTCATCCCACCCCCGCATTCATTGTTTCCCCTCTTCGTCCCTATCATCACTCCATCATTCATTTTTCTTCCTCCATCGCCGCGCCCTCGTTTACCTCACTCAACCTCCACGCCGCCCACCTACGCATCACTCTCGCTTTGCTTGTATGACATCAACGCCTTCCTATTAATATGCAACGCTGACTCTCTAACCCTATCATCGTCTCCAGACCTTCCGACTCTTCCGCTCCCTCCCTCCGTATCCTATCCGATTGCGGACGACTCCCCGATATATCCTAACGCCGAGGCCGTTCGCAAGTTGGGGCGACTCGCTGTGGCTCACCAGCCAAAATCACGTCCCAACGATTACCACACCCGTTCCGAGTCTCGCTAGTCTCAACAAAAACGGAGAAATCATCAGGACGTTGTTCTTCCACCGCCGCCCATCTGCTTTCTTGTCTCGATAGACTCTATCACCCTCCCTAGTACTCTGGGGCGCCCACGAAAACAACTCCATCGATTCTAGACGGGTGCAGCGGTAGGCTGTGTGGGCATTCAAAGGCGACTCTGCCGGAACCACAAACCTGACACGCGCACACCGTCCAGCCCCTATACTTTCTCCTTTCCAGAGCTAACACTACGTTCTGACACTGAGAAATCATGGGCAACTCATCCTCCAAAGATGCGGGGGCATCTTCCAAGAACAGAGGCGATGACGACTTCAAGTCCTACCCATCCTTTAGCAAATCCGACACCAAGGACTCCTCGCGCTCTTTTCGCGGACTCCGCTCAAAAATCCCCGGCGGAAGCAAGACTGACAGCCCCCGAAACTCAACCATCCTCTCCGGCGAGGAAATCGCTGAGAAAATGAATGGAAAGAATGGAAGGCCTTCAGTAAACACGCGGCCAAACCGCCGAGACATGTCGCCTTCGCCTGTCTCTCCCTCGCCATCTTCCCCTTCTTCACCTTCGCTCGATACCGCAACGCTAGCGTCCCCGACCGGTGAACCCCAACCTCCTCCGTCGCCGGTTCACGGTGCTACCACGGGCCGCCACGATGTCCGCGCGGCCCAGGAAAGTGGAGAAGTCGACCATATTTCCGACCAGCCGCCCTCTGGTGGTGGCGGAGCCAACCCCAACCAACAGCCCGGCCAGTCTATCCTCGTGAAGCGTGAGAACACCATCAACCCGGTCTACGACACCCCCAATCAGGACCCTCAGAATGAGCAGACGGTTTCCGGTGTTGCCATGAGCGACATCAAGGATATTGATCTCGATGATTTTATTAAGCGACTGTTGGATGCCGGATATGCTGGAAAGGTCACCAAGAGCGTCTGCCTCAAGAATGCCGAGATTGTGGCCATTTGCCACCGCGCTCGGGAGTTGTTCCTTTCTCAGCCGGCCCTCCTGGAACTGGATGCGCCCGTCAAGATTGTCGGCGATATCCACGGCCAGTACACTGACCTGATTCGCATGTTCGAGATGTGCGGTTTCCCTCCGCACTCCAACTACTTGTTCCTTGGCGACTACGTTGATCGTGGAAAGCAGTCCCTCGAGACCATCCTGCTTCTGATGTGCTACAAGCTCAAGTACCCCGAGAACTTCTTCATGCTCCGCGGAAACCACGAATGCGCCAACGTTACCAGGGTCTACGGTTTTTACGACGAATGCAAGCGCAGGTGCAATGTCAAGATTTGGAAGACTTTCGTCGACACCTTCAACTGCCTCCCTATTGCTGCTATCGTTGCTGGTAAGATCTTCTGCGTTCACGGCGGTCTCTCGCCTGCCCTTGGTCACATGGACGATATCCGCAACATTGCTCGTCCCACCGATGTTCCCGACTACGGACTGCTCAACGATCTCCTCTGGTCTGATCCAGCCGACATGGATCAGGACTGGGAGGCGAACGAACGAGGTGTCAGTTACTGTTTCGGAAAGAAGGTTATCTCGGACTTCCTCGCCACTCACGATTTCGATCTGGTTTGCCGTGCGCACATGGTTGTTGAGGACGGTTATGAGTTCTACACTGATCGCGTTCTTGTCACTATTTTCAGTGCCCCTAACGTAAGTCGCGTCCCTCTCAAGTCCAATGTAACATTTCACTAACTTGGTAACAGTACTGTGGCGAGTTTGACAACTGGGGAGCTGTCATGGCTGTTTCTACCGAGCTTCTGTGCAGCTTCGAACTGCTCAAGCCACTTGACTCGGCTGCTCTCAAGACGCATATCAAGAAGGGTAGACACCGTCGCAACCACATGCTCAACAGTCCTGTAAGTTTAACCAAATGTTCGGTCTCATAAATACTTTTACTAACAGTTTTGCAGCCTGCCCACTTCAACCCCCAGAGTGTCTGAGCGATACTCGCACTGCTTCCGCACGCTAGCCAAAGCCATATGCCGCTCAGCTGTGCAGAAGTTTTTCCTTTCCCTCACCGGTCGACGGTTTCTCACAAGATTGCATACCGGTCGGACGGAATTCCGATCCAGGTTCATCTGCTGTCGAGCAAATAAGCATTTGCCAAGTCTTGGGCGACGGTTCCACAACGCACAAATACGCATAACAAGTCGATAAATCGCCGCGGCCGCTCAAAAAAGAGACATACGGGGAACACTATGCAATACATAGTCGTGTCGAGCACTGTAACACAACACGGTTCCTTTGCTTGCGGGGTACATGGGAGAAGCCGGGACAGCCAGCCACTGAGCTGTAAGACGACATGGACTCGCACCCGATCGGTGTTTTCACTGGAGTTATGCATAACGAAATACGCGATATATCTCTGCTCATATTTTGTCCGCAAAAGCGAATATCTCCGCTCCGTTATAACTTGCGTTTTGTTTGAAGAAGCCATCGCGAGAAAACCCAACACCGAGTCGGGCTGTTGTCTTTCCCGGAGTCTCCCACATTCGGGCACTGTCCATGAGAAGAGGGGGAAGCCGCAGAAAGTCGACTTGCGCTATGCTGATATGTTATTGCTCGCCACTCTGGAGCGACAGCCGGGCAGGCAACTACATAAAACTGCCGATTAACCCTCCTTCAGGGGCAGGGGCAGGTTCAGGGTGTTGGAAAAGCCCAGGCTCGCTGTGCCGGTTTTGTACGATGGGACATTTCGTTTCTGGCTTGCTTGTTTGATTTGCGTTTCGTTTCTCTCATGTCGGTTTTTTGGTCGATGCAGGAGTTCGTTGTCTTTTCCGTATCTCTCCTCTTTTTCGCATTTATGATTTTGTTTTACTGTTACTTTGATGGGTGGTTGGGTGGGTTGAGCAGCCATGAGCTTTTCACCCGATCCATGGAAGACGGAATGGGACGAGATTAGAGGATGACAGTCAGGTTCCCCATGCGGAGGTCACTTCTGGAGGAATCCCGATAGGACTAGGTTGGCACCTACATATGGTCGATGGACGCGACGGACCCAGAACCATGGAGGAGATACCTGACTGACGCAGTGTCGAGTCGTGGATACGAACGGCGATGCGACGTCGCGACGTGATGGGACTGCGACGCTAGGATCAGAGTAGCGAGTAGGATGGGATAAAAATATCAAAGGAATTCCAACTCTGTTTACAGCGCTTCCCTGGGATTGCTTTGTGAAAATGTTTTAGCATGGTGTTGAAAGATGGTCGAGAAACATCGGACCTGGGAGAAAGAAAAGTCTCTGGATGACTACATAAGGTAAGAACCTTGGAACACTTAACATCAATGATACAAGGTCCGCTGGCTCAATGGCAGAGCGTCTGACTACGAATCAGGAGGTTCCAGGTTCGACCCCTGGGTGGATCGAT
>RAKG01000177.1:0-30333 GCA_009802275.1 Neurospora sp. CHS-2018a | reverse complement strand
TAAGGATTATTAAGTGTTCCTAACGTATCTATAGATATTTAAGCGTAGTATTTTAAGTTTCGTATATTATATTAATTAATATACTTAATAAAATTAGTATAGAAATTATAATAGTAAAATTAATAAATAAGGTGCTAAAGAAGTAATAAAGAGGATTTAAAGTGTAATTGCCTTCGGTTTTAATAAAGTTAGTAATAGTAAAGCCTATTATTAAATTAAGGAAACTATATTGAAATTTCTAATATAAATTATTAAATTACTATATTCTATTATATATTAATTATATATTAATATTAATTATAGTTATAACGAGCAGTATAATAAAGTTTAGAAAGTAAATAATAATTATAGTAGTATTAATATATATGCGTATCCTAACCCCGAATTAACAATTTAGAATTAATTGTTTAACCGCCTAAAAATAATTGATATCGGACGGTTTTTTTTACGGCCGTAGCCTATATTATTGCGGGTCGATATAGATAATTTATAGGGGCGCCTACGTAGAATAATAGAAGTATACTATATTATATTTATTAAAAAATAGAACGATCGTATTAATTGTAGTTATAATAGGTATATTAATTCGGAATAATAAATTATTTACTACGGAGGATAATTGTAAATATTTATTTGTAATAGGTATTTAATAAGTAAAAGGATAATTCGTATATATATATTATTTATATTAATTTCGGTAGTATATATAGTTAATAGGCTACTTTAAGAAGTCTATAGGGGGGGAATAGTATTATACGATTAATATTAATTTTAATTCTTAGGGATTAAATATTTATTATTTATAATCTCTTTGCGAAAGAGGTATTAAACCCGCGCTTTTAGTATATTAGTAAATTAATTATATTAAATAGAATAGGAAGTTATATAGTAAGTTCGAACCGATTTATAAATATATATAGGGTATAAATTAATATATTAGTAGGCGGCCTGTATAATATTATAATAACGTTTAAATATTAACGTATTTTATACGAAGTAAAATATAATATTTTTATTCCGTAGGATATTAGTCGGCATTTATTCTTTCTTATTGTTAGTAGAAGGTAATATTTATATTACCTTCCTCCTCCCTTTAAAGCTATAGAAGATATAGTAAATAATATCCGAAATACTATCCGGGAGTTCCAAAACGTAAATATATTAACCTCTAATATAATACCCCCCTATTTATTTTCCTTCCTTTTTATATATCGAGTATATATTTACTTTTTCCTATTTATAGAGCGTTTTATTATATATCCGKAATTTTAAAAGATTGTTATAAAGTAATAGTTAATTAATCCGTAATTTAAGTTACAATTTTAGTTCTAAATATAGGATAAGGTTAAAATAGTCATTCGATGTAAACGTATATTATAATATCCCTTTAATTACTATTTAATCGGTAAATATATATATATTTTATTAATACTATTTATTTAAAATTAATAATTTTATAGGTATTAAGTAGGAGTATAAAATAAATATTTCTTTTAAGTAAATATAAGAGTAATTTATCTGTAAGGTTATTCGGGTATTTATAATAGTAGTTAATAATTCTAACGATTTTATAATCGTTTACTATTTATAAGAGTAAACCGAGCGTTTCTTCGATTAAAATTTCTTAGAAATTAATTTATTTTTTAAAATAGTTAAGGGACTAATTAACCTCTTTTCTATTATTAGGTAGATAGAGGATAGGGAATATAAATAATTTATTCTATCTATATATATTTAATATATATATATAAGTACTAATACCTTTATAGGGATTGAATCTTATATTTACGTTTTTACTATTTTAAATTTAATTTGAAGGTATAAATTATTATTTAAAATAATTTTTAATACCCTTACGGAAATTACCGGTCGTTCGATTAAGTAGTACTATATTTATAGTACCCTACGAACTATCTAATATATTTTTACTAATATAGATTCTAAATAAACTATTAGTACGTTTTCTATATAATCCCCTTTTTAAAATACTAATACTAATTCTATTAAATCTTAATTAATACCTCTAAAAAGAATATTCTAAAGTTTATTATTTCGATTAATAAGAATATTTATAGTATATCCTTATTTTCTATAAGGTATATATTAATAGGAATTTCTATAAGAAATATCCTAAATTAAACGATATAATTTATAAAATCTATACTATATAGGATGTACCGAATAAATTGGAGTACTAAGTTCGGATTAATTATATATATATAATATATCTAAAACTAGTATTATAATTCAAAAATAAATAGGATTGTACGTAAATAATCTCGGGCCTCTATAAAGTAAAATCTAAAGTAAAAAAGCTTTATTAGAATTAGACTTCGCTAAATACTAATATAGTAGAATCTTCCTACTTCGAAGAAAATAATACTATTAATAGAAACCTAATTCTACTTTATATAGTATTAGGGTAAGTACGTTACTATTAAATATCGGTTAATATATATTAATATTCTTTTTATAAATTCCGTCGATATATATTCTTAAAATTCCGAGGATTTAGGGTCGGGTAAATTTATATAGGTAATATATATACGTCGCCCTCCTTTCGGAAATAAAGGTTAAAGGAGAATTTTAGGCTTAAAGAATTTTATAATTAAAAGCAATTTTAAAACCGTATTCGACGGAACCTAAACGGTACCTAATTTAACCCTAGAAATTTATAGTCGTTAATAACCGTAAATATTTATAATATATATAGTAATAGATTACTTACCTTTAATATAAATTTAATAATTATATATATTCTATATATATTATATAGCGCGCTATTTCGAATCGGATATTCTAGTATTTTACTAGACCTCTAAAATAAATTACTTCCTTCTTTTCTAATTTTAAGTATTCGTAGGGCTTAAAAGGATAAAATATTACCATTTACTTTAAATATAAGTAGACCGTCGATTATAATACCTATATATAATAAATATATATTAAGGGTTTAATTACCGTCTAAGAAGGGAAAGGAAAGGGAAATTGTAGAGTTTTCTAATATAGACGACGAAGGCTAATTATTTTAGAGTTAACCGTTTAGGAAAGGAAAGGAAAAGGAGATTTTTAAAATTTCCGATATAGGCGACGAAGGCTAACCCTTTTAATATTAACCTTTTATTAAAGAAAAGGAAGACTATTATAATCCTATTAATTTAATATTAGGGAGGTAGATTAGCGGGTAGGCTAATTATAAATAGTAGCCGGTATTTTAAATATTTTAAATTAATAAGGAGAAGGTGCCTAATATACAGTTAACTATTATTTCGATATATAAAGGATATATATTAAATATTTTGTAGCCGTCGGTAAAAGGGAAAGAAAAGGAAGTTAGTACGATCCCTTCGGATATAATCGATAATAGAGGCTAAAATTCCTAATATTAAGTATATACAGAAAGCCTTAACCTACCTAGTAACCCTAAACGGATTTTTAAAATAAAAAGAATTAGATATAGTAGTATATTTCCTTTTTCAAAGCTACTCAAATTAGAACCACCGAATATACTATCGACTACTATTATAATATATATTAGATATATATTAGGTACTTTATAGCCGTTTGTAGAAGGGGAAGATATAATAATTAATTTTACTACTATTAACGATAGCGAAAATAGCAAATATAATAATACTATCGATAACGACGAAATCCCCCCTAATATATAACTTACCTCCCGTATAATAAAAATTAAAGATATAGAATCTATACCTCCTACATTAACCTTAAATAAAAGAAAAGCTATACCTTTTCCGAATTTAAAATATAGTACTAAACGATTATATACGCCCGCAATTGAATTTAATATATTAAGGATATATAATAACCTAATTATTATTTCGGATTCGGAAAATTTAAATAAAGAAGCTAAGAATTATTCCGATTTTAATATTAGGTTTAACCGTAATTATTTTATAGAATACCCCGATATTAAGTCTAACTGTAATTTATTAAGGGACTTTTACGAAATTAGATTTAAAATTGTAATTAATTAAATATTATACAACTTTATAATTACTAGCGACGAATATTTATTTAAGAGAGACTTTTATCTTAATAAATCTTACAATAATTAGTATAATTTGTATTATAAAAGCTAAAAACGTAGTTTAAAATAGTATTAGGAGCGCTAAGCTAATATATAGGACGCGTACTAAGATTAGAAGTATCGGAAACGGGAGCGTACTATAGCGGGCTTAAATTTATAAATTAGGTAAATATATATAAATTATATATATAACGATAATAGATCTACGGCGGGCTTAAATTTATAAGTTAGGTAAATATATATAAATTATATATATAACGATAATAGATTTACGGCGGGCCTAAATTTATAAATTAGGTAAATATATATAATAAGTATATATAATAATATAAATATAGTAAGCTTAAGTTTACGGGGTAGTTCTTCGCGACGTTCTAATATAGATTTATTCCTATTATTATTTAGTAAAGCGTATATTCCTACGAGTAGGTTTAATTTCTATAGGGAAAAAGAATTTAAAACGTTATAATAAGGGAAGGAATAATAGAGTTTCGGTTTCTATTTATAATTATTAAGCGGTATCGATCGATTAATTAATAAATTATAAATATTTAAATAGTATAATTAAATAGAGCGTTTAAAGACGAACGGAATAATATATAATATTTATAAAAAGGTAGTATATTAATTAAAATATTAATTGAAATATAGATACTTTTAAATATTTTACTACTAGTACTATTAGGGTTATCTTTCTTTATTCGTTCTAACGGCGGTACCTTATTTTTTAATTCCTTCTTTTATTTCTACTATATATAGTTATTATATAAATATAGCCGTTTATATAGTTAAAAATAAAATAGCTATTAGAGAGAGGAAAGTACTTTTATTATACTATAGATTTATATAGAATTAGTAATATTAGGAAGAAATTTAGACTTAGGTCGGGAAATATTTATATAAATAATATTTATAAATCCTTTCCTAATATCGGTCCTAAAATCCTCTTAAATATTAATTCCCTCTATAGCTACTAATATTTTACTATACTAACCCATTAATTATAATATACTATTATTATCGCTAATATTATCTAAATATCCGGCCCTAGTACGTTTAAAAGACCTATCCAAGTTCCCGTCCGTTAGTAAAGAAATTTATTTACTTTTTATATATTATATATATATATAGTAGTTAAACGTTATTACGCTTACGTTTTAAAAAGAGACGAAGTACTTGAAGTTGTTAGTATTTATTAATTGTAAGGAGAAAAGTATTTAAAATTTACTTTGGCTAAAGCCAATTTATAGAATTTAGCTAAGTCCGCTTCTTAATTCCAATATTAATTATATTATTGAAATAATTAAAATAAACGAATTTCTTACCGTAGAGGGTCGGGTCTTAGGTTTATCTTAAGCGAACTACCGACCTTCGAAAATAGGGAATAGCGGGACTATACTATCGTTTAGTAATTCTTTAAATAAAACCTAATATTATTAATATATATTTAGGATATAGGGGAGAGGAATACTATATATTCGGTAGAATTTAGTTCCTTAAGTACTTATAAATACTAAGAATGTACAATTAAAATTAGAATACGTTAGTTCTACTTTTATAGAAAATATTAAATATAGTATAATTCTACTTACGTAATTTCCTCCAATTATTCTACAAAGAATTAGAATTGGGAATCGGCATTAATATAACTATATAATATTAATAATATTTTTATTATATATAAGTTATATATATGAGATTTATAATACTTATTTAGGTTCGTTTAAGAATTAGGCGTATTTTTAACTATAGAATAAGAYYTARCGYTTTAATACTCTARAGARCTTTTAATATTTAAATATTATAATTAAATTTRGGAATTTACGCCTCTCCTATAATACGTTCGAAAGAAGGGGAAGAGGGTTTAATACGAATATAGTTAAAGATTATTATATATAAATATATATTAATTAATTAGAAAAGGGCGAATAAATTTACTTATACTAAGATAATTATTACGAAAATATTTGCGAAGTTAAATAATCTATATTATTATATATTTAATATATAACTACCTAAGTAATAAATATACTTTGCGCTAAGAAGAAGTAGTAAAACTATATATATAGGATATATTTTCGCTAATATAGTAATTAAAATACTTTAGTTAATAAAAGTATATAATTATATATATAAATATAATAAAAATATTTATATAAGGTCGTTTATTATAGAGATTTGGACGGCCGGGTTAGGCGGATATACGTTATCCGTTATAGTAATTATAAAAATTATAATTATTAGTTTTATAATTGAAATCTATTATATATATATTATATATAATATATATTAGGTATTTACGGTTTTAGGTAGGGATACCGGCGTCCCTTTCCGTTTACTATCCTTAAATTTTATTAGTTACTTATTAATTAACGAATCCGAAATTTGACGAAACTTACTCGGAGGTAACTATCTAACGTTATTGTAGGGGATCGGGCCTATATATAAGTAAATATATATATAGATATTATATTAAATTGTATATTAAATATATATATTATAGTAGTATCCCTAATCGCCTAGGTTCTCTTCGTAGAGGACTATATCGTTAAGGCCGATAAACTCTTCGAAGCTACGTAAATCCGGATTTAATTAAGGGAAATTTATATTATATAATTACTTATTATTATTAAGTAATACTAATTAAAAGGAATAAACGAATATTAATTTAAAATAAAGTTTATATTTATAAAGTAAAATAGTATTAAAAGATGAATAAGGAAGAATTTCTAAGTAGAATATAAGTAGGGATATTAGTACTTCGAGATATTAAACGGCTAGACCGCTAAAAGTTGAAATAAAAGATATAATTTAATATCGATAAAACGATATATAACTATTTAGAGGGGTCGATAAGTAAATAATTTGAAAGTTCGGACGAAGCTAATATTATAAATAGTTTAGAATATATATTCTTTTTTATAAGAAACTTCCTTCTCTCCTTTTCTTTTTTCCTCTAATTAATTAAAATACTAAGGTTCGGTAGGTTCGCTATATATATAATATATATAATATATATTAATCTCGCGTCTTATACTATAATTAATATTAATAAAAGATTTATATTTACTCTTTTTTTCTATTTTATATTTATTATATTTGGATATAAGAATAACTTTTGTATATTTTGTTAATTCCTTTTTATATTTTTTAAGTTCATTATATAATATTATAACGTCGGAGTGAATTCAAATTTGATTATTATATAAAGACTTTTTAATATACTAAATATATATTAAATTTGAGTAGGATAATTAATATAAATTTAGAATTAAAATAGGTAATTCGGTTAAATAAAGCCTAAATTCTAATTAAAATAACCTTCGACGCGAAAAACCTATATCCGGAATATAGATATTTCTATAGCCTAATACTGTTTGAGCGTATAATTAAAGCGTTTAAATATAATATTAGAGTATAAATTATACTTTTTATTATATAAGTAAATACTTATATTAAATTAAATTATTAATTGTAAGGTCGAAATTATAAGCGGTCGAAAATATAGTTATATCTTTATAATTTAAATATTACGTAATAAATATTTTATAACGAAGTATTTTAATATCGATGCCGATTCTTTTATAAGTAACCTAACCCGGGAAGAGAGAAACGCTATAAGAAGGTAATTACTTAATTTTATATTTAATATATATATACAGAATTAATCTAATTATATTAAGTACGCTCTTTAATTATATTCTATCCCGGTAGTAACGTTATACTTATTTTACAAATTTACTAAAAGATAAGGCGATATTAATAAATACTATTATTAATATTTATAAGCGAATAATATAAGTATACGTATATTTCTATTAATTAGGCTTATTTAATTTAATAGTTTAGGATTATTAATAATACTTTTATAGATATTTATAGCGACGATTTCTATTATTTAATATATTTATTATATTAGTTCTATTTATATATACTATATATATTAATAATAGGTAGTCCGATGTATAATATTCCTATATCCTAAGCGAATAAATTATTATTCTAGCGGGAAATTGTTTACCGATATACCCTGAATTCGATTGGGATTTGAGGGTAATAGTAGGCCCGGGTAATATTCTTTAGTAATACGATATAAATAATTATATTATTTAATAGGGAATATAGATATATTATATATATTAATTATATATTTAGCCTAACCTCCTTACGATTTCTTCCGATATTATTAACGCCCTTCGTAATTTTTAACCTAAGGTTCGGGGGGATATTTTAGTCCGGATTTAAAAGCGGGATAAGAGATTATCGGATAGAGTTGAATACGACCTTTATATTATTAAAAGGTAGGATAGTATTATTATTAAATAATTTTAAGTTGAGGATCCTAATTTTAACGATATACCGGCGTATATAGAGCTTACTATAAACGAATTAGGATTCGACCTATTGCTTCCGCGTACCCCCGGAGTAAATTAAATATATTCTATTATATATATATTAAATTTATATTAATTTAGTATAGGATAGTAATTTTTACTCCTATATAAGCTCTCTTACTACGATTAATATTTTAAAAAGTCGTATTTAAGTAGCGTTTAGGAATATTATCCCCCCCGCCTAGTCCGACGATTTAAGATTTAACTTATCGCCTCCGCGTACCCCTAGAGTAAATTAAATACATTCTATTATATATATACTAAATTTATATTAATTTAATATAGGATAGGCCTATTAGTATATAGGATGGAGGTAATAGCTTTAAATTGTCGGATTTCGACGAAGATATTATAGAATTGTTAGAACGAGAGTTTACTATATATAAGTCGGACTTTACTCCCCGTTAAATAGTAAATTAGGTATATTCTATTATATATATACTAAATTTATATTAATTTAATATAGGATAGTAGCTCTTCTATTACCGGCCCTACTACTAAATTAAGGCGAAATAGGATTCGGGTAGATTACTCTTCCTAATTTAGAAAGCTTAGAAAGCGGAGATGAGCGGGATATAAGGAATTCTTACTATTATCTTTTACTAGTATATATAAGGAATATATATTAAGTTCTAGGCTGTATAAAATGTATTGGAGACGGGTATGATGGATGGGCCAGTACGTATATATAATTTATTAAAATGACGGCTATTAACGGCCGTTCGCGGGCTTTATAAGTAGCCTGTACGGAGAAGGTACCAAAAGCGACTTAGCACGTAACAGAACCCACAATTCCTAGTGCCCCTATTCACCGTGCCCGCCTGGTCGCCCGTATGCGCATAATGCCACGGCGATAGGGATGTTGCGGGTGCATGAGTGAAACACCAATGCAGGAACCGTACTTGCAAAGTCGCAAGGATTGGCAAGTTGAAACTTTCCAACTTCCTGATAACCAACGCCTCGATGATATCGGTCAAGAGGTTTACACGCGTCCAACTCGACAAGCTCAGCTATTTCACGGGATACGAAGACCAGAAATAGGAAGCCGTTCATGATCATTCAGTTGGCTGAAGATGTTGGGGGGTTGCAAAACTCGGTACTGCTTCGGAAGCAAAGCATGTCAGCATGCGATGCTACCACACAGGGCGACACAACAGGGGAGATGTACAGGCAAATGCTCTGATGGTTTGGCGTACACGTGAATATCGACTGTCCATCTGAGCCATCCAGCGGCCATGCCAAGGAAGTGATCGTCAGGGTAGCTTGGAAGGGTTGAGGGGGTTCTGTTATGATAAGACGCTGTGGTTATCCCAATCCCCAGGAACGAAATCTGTTCTTTGGTTTTAGCCGCTCCTGAAGAGCGAGGAAAAAAAACAAAAGGCCGTGACAGTCGACAAGTCGTATGCAAATGACTGAGAACTGAAGGGAAACCATCGACTTTAACCCATCGGAGGACCTCATCAACACCCGTCTGGCTACGCCATCATCAACATGGAGACCATCAACATGGAAACCATCGACCTAGTCATCATTGGCTCAGGTATGTCTGCGCTCCGGGTATTACACAACAACACCTACTAACAAACCTTTCCAAAACAGGCCTCTTCGGCCTCGCCATGGCCAAAACCTACCACCAATTCCACCCCACCCTGACCCTCGCCATCTTCGACAAAGCCGAAACCATAGGCGGTGTCTGGGCCCAAGAACGGCTCTACGACGGCCTGCGCACCAACAACCTCAAAGGAACATACGAATACCTCGACTACCCCATGACACCCGAACTCTTCGGCGTCCAGCCGGGGGAGTACATGACGGGTCCCGTGATGCACAAGTACCTGACCAGCTACGCCGAGGCGTTTGGGATCAAGGATAAGATCCGTCTTCGGCATACGGTGTTGGAGGCTGAGCAACAGGGTGGAGGGGATGGTGGGTGGGTGTTAACGGTTGAATGTCCCGATGGAATGACGAAGGTGTTTGCGAGGAAGATAGTGCTGGCTACTGGGTTGACTTCGGAGTCGTTTTTGCCGGATTTTAAGGGCCAGGAGGAGTTTGGGGCGCCGTTGTTCCATAGCAAGGAGTTAAAGAAGTACGAGGGGACGTTGAAGGGGGAGACGAAGGTTGTTACGGTGTTGGGGGGGACGAAGTCGGCTTGGGATGCGGTTTATGCGTATGCGTCGAAGGGGATTAAGGTCAATTGGGTTATTCGAGGTAAGAATCTGAAGTCGACGTGAGGGGCCTGGAATGTAGGGGATGTTAGCTAACTGATGCGGTGGGAACGCAGAGAGCGGACATGGACCGGCGTGGATGACGCCGTCGTTTGTGACGCCTTTTAAGTTATGGTTGGAGGCGTTGGTTCGTAAGTGAAACTCGGTATTCCAGACTGCAAAGCCCCTAGAAGAATGTGGTACGCTAACCTCGATTGTTATCAACCAGACACTCGAATCCTGACATGGTTTTCGCCATGCATCTGGGGAGCCGCCGACGGCTACTCGCTAATCCGGAGATTTTGGCACGGAACAGCCATCGGACGGGCAATCACCAATGCTTTCTGGTGGGCCTTGGGAAACGACGTCAAGACAATCAACAAGTACCGTTCCCATCCCGAGATTAAGAAGCTCGAGCCATGGTCGCCAGCCATGTTCGTTGCCTCCAGCTTTTCCATCCTCAACTTTCCAACAGACTTTTATGACCTCATTCGCAATGGTACCGTCAGCATCCACATTGCCGACATCACGAAGTTGTCGCCTAAAATGGTGCACCTGTCTAACGGCTCGAAGCTGGCGACCGAGGCGCTGTGCTGCGTCACTGGGTGGAAGCACGTACCGCCGGTGAAGTTTCTCCCAGAGGGTATCGAGAAGGAGCTAGGGCTCCCTCATTTCCCGGAGGGTGACGCAGAGCCTCTGTTTACGGACGAGATGGTGGCGCGAGCAGATGAAGAGATCCTTTCGAAGTTTCCGCGACTCAGGCACCAACCCGTCATCAACAAGAGGTACAAGCCTATGACGGAGACAGAAGGCCTGTCAACGAGCGATGAGACCAACCCCCAGGCTCGTCTAACCCCTTGGACTCTCTATCGGTTCATGGTACCGCCGTCGCCTCGGTTCTTGGTAACGCGGGATACCGCCTTCATCGGTTACTTTTCTAGCTTCTCCTCTGGGCTCTCTATGTATCCCCAGGCACTCTGGATCTGCGCGTTTCTGGACGATAAGCTGCCACTGAGCGTGATGCCATCCAGGAAAGCCATGCTTGACGGGAGGTCGAAGCTCAAGGAGGAGACGGTGGGTGAGAAGGGAAAGACGGTGGAGCAGATGAGGTACGAGGCGGTTCTCCAGGCGCGATTTGGGAAGTGGCGGTATCCGGCGGGCCATGGACATCAGTTCCCCGACTTTGTGTTTGATGCGTTGCCGTATATCGACTTGATGCTCGGTGATTTGGGATTGAAGGTTCACAGGAAGAGGAGCTGGTTGGCGGAGATGACGGAGCCGTACGGACTCGAGGACTACAAGGACATTGTGAGCGAGTTTGCGGCGAAGTATGATGGGGGGAGGGGTGCTTGAAAGGGGGGGGGGGGGGGGGGGTGGGGGGGGGGGGGGGGGGGGGGGGGGGGGGGGGGGGGGGGGGGGGGGGGGGGGGGGGGAATCCACTCGGCGTTTGTTGCTCTGTCCTCTCCGAGAGTATACCGCTCAAAATTTCATCTTGATCTCCGTGGACTGTTTGGATTGCTTCATGGGCTGCCAACTTAGGTAATCGTATCCCAGCGGGATACTCATCCATCCTTAATTTCACACCAACATGCTCCTGTGTTTGACACTCAAACCGTACAATGAAGAGACGGTCGCGATTATATGTTGGTTGGAAGCCCAAGGCCCGCTTGTTTCCATGTCCAACCGTTGAGCCATGGAGGCTTAAGGGGTCAATGTGAGCAATGTCGACGCGGCATAGCATCAATCTTGCTTCCACCAGGGGCAGTATAAGAGATCCTGAACTTCCACCCTTCACGAGCCTCTTTTCCTATCCATCAGCACAATCGAACATTGATACCACAAGCGAACTCAACACCGGAAACCAACAACAAAGCTCATTATCGCCAGTCCTACCTCTCCCACCATCACAAGGCAAAAGCAGTAGTAACAAGCTTCCCTAATTCCCCCCTAGCTTCCCCGTAGCGTCAACATGTATAGAATGACTAACCGGTGTTTACCAGTCCAGTCCAAGTCCACCTCTTGAAATCACCCAAAAAGCCCACCCGTCAGACAAACAAGATGTCCGGATACGCCTCTTGGTACAGCGGTTCCGGCTCCGGCTCCGGCTCCGGTTCCGGTTCCGGTTCCGGCTCAAGCGGCAGTAGCTCCTCCGCCTGGAAGTCCAACGCCTCCGAGATCCGTGACGTCAGCAAGTCGTTCAGCTCCACGGCCTCGTCCTCGACCGACAGCAAGGTCAAGAGCTACGCCGCATCGGAGGCCACCCGGTGGGATACCATGGCCAAGAACGCCGATTCCATGGCGGATAAGAAGTAGTAAGCTCATGGAGGATGGGCCGTTGCATTCTGCATTGAGAGAGTGAGATGATGGGGAGAGGGAAAGGATGGGAAGTATGGAAACAAAAAGAAGGAAGGGGAGGGATTGGGATTGGAATTAGGCAAGACTCCTTAAGGAAGGATGGGTTAAAAGGCCGGAAAAGCCTGGAGGTCATTTTGAGCGTTGATGACAACGAAGAGTCTGAGAGGAATTCTGTTATGTCCGAGGGTTTGAGGGTATGAGTTAAGAAACAGTTGCGTGGGAATTTAGACCAAAGAAGAATTCGGGAGAGGCAGCGACGACAATGCTTACATTCCTATTACTATCCATGGTCGAATTTCCGGTGATTGTACTGCAACAAGTTGTGACTGAGGACGGGAGTGATCGAGGGGTAAAGCTAGAGGTGGGTGGCTGTACCTGCCCCTGGCTTCCAACTGATATGGACTCAAAAGGTGGCTGATGATGCTGTTGTGGCGATTCGAGTCCCGTACTGTACCAAGACAATATAGCGGAGAGTATATTACGTTAAAGGGAATGGGGCAGAAAGAAAGAATAGTTTGACAAGTGACAGGCAGGGCCAAAAGGGAGCCGTTGTTTCCTCTCCGGATCCCATTTGCGGGGTTCCGAGCCGTAGGGCGGGGGTGCCCCTGGGCCAGTGGACCGGCCGGGGCGGTCGCCGGGTCGGGCGTCTTGCAGCTCTTTTCCCCACTGGAATTGGAAATTTTAGGTGGTATCCTTAGGGTACCATCGATGCAGGCGGCAGTAGAGGTAGTGTAGGCCTCCCGCTCCGACTATCGCCCGTCCACTAATCTCGAGGGTTGCGCTTTCCATTAACGCACTGCCGCGTTTGCAGGCGCGGGGGTGCTGTGGCCACTGGCCAGGCAGGGTCCCGGTCACTCGAGGACTTTGTATCCATCTGCGTACCTATTTTCCACAATGCACAAATCACATCTCCTCGTTCCCTTTCCAAGTCAACCTCAAACTTCCACCCATTCCGTTCCTGTCGTGCATTGCTGCCCAGAGGCTGCCCCAAAATGAGCCCAGCAGGAAGCCCAGGCCCTTTTGTTTTTCGCAAGGCTGATCAGATGCCTTCAAGTGCAAATCGGAACCTCAAACGACCTGCGACGGAGACGCACTGAAGCTGCAACGATCAACCTTGGAGCGCAGCCCAACATGCCGCGAGTTTCAAGCCTTTCATCCCATCTTCCCCCTCCAGGTCCCCCCACTCCTCTTCACTCGAGTTTACTTCTGGTGCTGCCTTCGGTCTAGGCTGCCATTTGTCCCGATGTCTTGGATACCTATTATTCTATGTCTGGCGGGATGAGCCTAGGACGGACGAAACCTGGATCTTGTAGGGCCATCGAAGGTTGAGAAGTCGGATAGGTACCGGTGCTGCTTGATGCCCACCAATGCCGCATACATGCCTGCCGTCTGCAACTGCATCTCTCCCGTATCCTACAGCTGCTAACCTTTTCCAGCTGCTTTCGCATTCGAAGCCTTCATCATTACGGACCGTTGCAGACACCCCACAAGAGTAAACCTCTCGCGGCGCCAGGCCTGCGTTTGTCGAAACCTCCAAGCTGTGGTACCCCTCGGTGACTGGATGACCCGAGGTACAAAGGTACAACTGCCACCTTCTCCGAGGATTCGAGTCCAGCTCTTCACATCGCCCTAGCCTGGCAAGTGGTCGCTCAAATAAACAAGACACTTCGAGTACAAGACACGTCTGGTTTGCTCTTTTACGCATCGCCTCGTCTTGGAAACACCTTTCATCGGTGCGAGGCATTCTCTGTGTGATCACAGCATCCCATCCCCACAAGGAAGATTTTCGTTTTGTCGCGACCTTTCCGACCAAAGCGAACAGTACCGGACTGCACATTTTTTGGTTCGTTCTTACGAGTCGTAAGTTACGAGTTACGACCATTTGCTTGATTACTTTGGTCGACGCCTCAGCACTGGCCACCGAGGCGCGCGTCCAGAAAATACGCAAACATCTGCCAGGTGCGTTTCCTTCACCCTTCAAAAAGTCAACTGTACTTCTGTTTTTGTCACTCTCAAGAGATCAGGGCAGTCAACACTCAAACCAACCGTCTCGGCTTCCCACTGCCCACAAGTCCACAAGAGCGGGCGAGTGGCCTACTTGAACTGCCCTCTTCCACATTCTTCCCATAGTTTGTTCGACAGAGACACCCATTTTCAACTCTGCATCACTTCAAGCAAATCCCCACCATCATCGCATTTTCTTCACCACCTGTATCACACGGCTTTCTTTTCCCCCGTCTCACTCATTCTCTGGTTTTCAGATCCCAAGACTACTCAGACCCGGTTCTGGCCCAGTTCAAGAGGACACTTGACTCTCGAGTCATGGTTAGGTGATACCATACAAGCACATCCTCGGTAAGTCCTTGCGCCACATCTCACTTTTTTTTCCCATGGTTCCCTGAATCCGCCAGCTTTATTCGGTTCCACGATTGTTCCTCGGCATTTTGAACTCCTTGTCAATGAGACTGAAAGCTAACACAAACGAACTAGCCTTACCAACCCACACATGTGGCCATGGCTTCGAACCAGGAACTCTATTATCACCTGGTCCTCGCGGCCAAGGTACCCACATCTCAACCCGATGCCTTAGAACCGCTCAATCGGAGCCTTATCGACTGTGCTATCAGGGCGTGTAACTTTCTGCGACAACAGTCTTCTACCGGACCATGGGACTCTCTGCTTCCTTCCCTTGAGAAGTGTAGGAGTCTCAATCATGACGGCATGCTCAGTAAAGCATCACTCGAGGAGGCGTTCCGGAACATTGGAGACAAGACGCTCATCTTGCATGTGGCGAGCCAAAATGCCGGCCTCCTCATCCGTCCCAGCTCAAAGTGAGTGGCCCCCGATCATGAGAGGAGCATCATTGTGTCCTGCTTTGGTTATTCTGGATCTCGTTACTAACAGTCCCCTTTAGCGATTCAGTGATATTCGAAGCCTTCGAGGCCTCCCCATCTTTAGAGGCTGTACTGGGAGCCAAGAATGCGCTTCTGTGGGATTTCCCTGGTCGCGCGGCTCAGATCCCGGCCTGCGAATTTCAGAACGACTCGTTTAGAACAAGTCTCGCCTTGTTCCTGGAGAAAGCCAGCATTGAGACCCTAAACGCCCTCAATGCGCGAGCTGTGAAGAAGCAGACTGCAGTCATCGAGACGCGTGACACCGCCGACTGTGCGCTGATTTCTCAGCTGCTCATGTCCCTGTTGATTGCTATTGGTGGGCCCGTCAGCACTCCTAGGTTTCGGAAGAGAGTGCGTGACGATGTCAACTTCGACAACGCAAAGAAGCCATGGAGAAGGGCCCCTATGTGGCTGATATTGCGCGTTGCCGTTCGACAGATGCTATGTCTTGAGCTGGGAAACGAAGCAGGTCGAGCGACTTACAAGATGTTCATCTGCGTCGTTCTCGCTCAGTTCCTTGAACAGGCCTCAAAGGAGCTCGCGGCTGAAATGGTAGTAAGTAGAAGACCTTTCCTGTCTCACCCACTACCTACAAGACTTGCTAATTCCATTTTTTCACGTTGTCCAGATGACCCTCAGAGCCAAGCTGTGCCGACGCCTCGCCAAGCTGGAGTCGGACAAGCTGCAAGCATCTGAGGCTGTTCGCCCAGTATACGATCAGCTCTTCGCCTGCTTGAGCCCCTGGTTCAAGACTATCATTCAAGTCGCCACTCAAGAAGCCACCAGGGTCTGGGAGCTGCATAAAGCTTCTGTCCAGCGAAAGATTTCCCTTCTCCCTGCCAAGTCAGAAATCGCCAACTTCAAACTCAAGCTTGAAAACAGTGGAAACTATTTGCAATCACTTCTCTACTTGAATCCGTATCCCCTCGCAGAGATACCATGTCTCGACTTGCGCGCGATGAAGTCTGGTATGCTTGGACAAGCTACGAGGTTCGCAGACAGGTATCTCAAATTAGCTGAACTTGAGGACAAAACCCAGCAAGTCATCGAACGAGAGATACAAGATCACCCCAATTCCACGGATGGTTATCGTCTCGGATGTCTGCGCATCTCTGAAATGATCATCACACTGATCGCGGAAGTCGGCGATGCTTATGATAACGATCCAGCGCAGATGAGCCACCACATTCTCAATGTACTGGATTTGTGGGTGTCGCTGGACCAGTACGCAACCTCGTTCTGTCCTCTTTTGATGGCATATCATCCATTCTTTACTCCCGAGTCACTTGACTTGCTCCATCTTTCTTCGTTCTCCGACATGTCCCGTCTCCATGAGATACAGGAGTACTTGAAGGAACGGGCAGCCACCGCCGCTGAATCCAAAACGATCTTCGCTCCACCGAGCCCATCATCATTTGGAGTTCGATACATTCGGGAATGCGACGATCGAGACAGACTCATCGCAGCATGGAACGCCATCGACGAAGAATGCCACCGTACCAGACAGGACAAAATGCAGGCATGGGTATCTGCTCTGATTAAATACGAGGATCTCAACGAGAAGATGCATGGAGCTGGCCCTTGTCTCTGTATCCAGATATCCGAAACAGAGAGAGATGTGAGCAAATGCTTGCCTTGCTGGTGCAAAAGGCAGATGCGACGAATGGTCGTCGAGGTTCATGAGGATTACCTTCCTGAAGACAAAGACGAAGCAGCGACAGTTGTCTTTGAGCTTTGTGCGCCGGACTTCTTCACTGCATATCGGAACGCGACTTGGAAGATCCATCAGACATTAGCCCTTCAGGGGGTTGCTTCACATACGAAACCTGCAGACACCCTTTTGAGCTATTGCCAGCTAAAGGACTTCGCCTCTGAGAGCGCCCAGTCGAGCACGGTGACCTTGGCTTCTGTACCCAAGTCGTGGCTCTCTACTCATTACAGGAATCTGCAAGTGAGAAACTCGCCTGAGCTGAAGGATATTGTTCTACCTCTTGCGCTTCGCTTCGAGTACTTTGACAAGGAGTCGAATTGCTGGGTAAAAGACCACGATCGTCCATTTCAGCTTGCCCGATTTTGTGGAGTGTCTCTCCCGAATGGTTTCGGGGCTATTGAAGGGGCAAGAGATGGAGGGCAGATAACACGTCTTGTGCGAGAACCATCGTCATACGAGATTGTTGCCAATCAAACCAAATGCCCTATTACCATGTCTACAGCCGAGTTCACAGCACATCAACATCTGCTCTCTGGAACCTCTAGGCGTTGGCTCTCAATGCTATTGGAACTGAACACCCCAAACCTCAACTTTAGCTCTGAGGAGACCAGCCGTCTGTTTTCCGAGCTCATTAACCAAGTCGGAACGATGCAGAAAAGCACTAGCGCCTTCAGAGACGCTCATCTTATATTCAAGGATGACGCTTTCTGTGCTCGGCTAGCAGAAGAGGTTGAGCGCAGGCTGACAACAATCAGTTGGAGAGACGTCTTTTGCATGGATGTGATGATTTCCATTACTCTGCGACTTTACGAGCTAGGCTCAAGTTCCACAAGGCACTCAGCCGACAAGCTCTTGATGAGCGCTCGTCGTGTAACACTTCAATGGCTCAAAGATTTGAGGGTCGAAGTTCGTGACGCTGCCCAAGAGGATATAGCAGCCAGAGCAAGTGAGTATGGAAGATGGGCGGCAATTCTCTGCCGCCGGACATTTTCTGCCCACTCGCCACAGTCGCCCATGTCATTACAGGATCTTGTAGTATTTCTCCAGGCTTCTATTGGCCTCCAAGAAAACATGTTGGTGGATATTGGCAAACTTCCACACAACTTCAAGCTAGTCCTCATTAGGGATTTGAAAGCTGCATATAAATTGCAGACCACGGTTTCTCGAGCAATCAAGGCCCATGCCCAAGTACTCGAAACGATTCTGGATCCGATTTGGCCCAATCCAGACAGTGCCCCGCGGACATTCTCTGACTTGAAGTTCATGTCAACCCCCAACTCCCGCTGGGTCGAACAGCAGATCACGACTTATCACGGAAAGTTAAAATTTGCCGAGAAGTATACTGTACAGTTCAACTTCATTGAGGGTTATCTTCTGATCAACGGAAAACCTCCGGGGACTCTCCCCGCCGAGATCCGGGATGCCGAAATCGTCAAGGAACTCTTCGGCAATCAGCATCTAATCACACTGCCTTCAGCAATGCCAGGCATGAGCCACTCGCTGTTAGGGGAGGCCCATCATAAACACCATGTTCATTTTGGCATCCGGGACGGGCAAGTCATCATCCGTGCCGAAACCAGAGGGACTGTCATGGAACTCATCCCTCGAAACAAGTTTCGGCAAGTCAAAGGGCATGATATTCCCGCTAGTCTTATCGACGACTGTTTCCATTGGATGACAATTTCGGACAGATCAAATCCACGGCTAGAGATAAGACATGGCAACCCTTGGAGACTGCACGATCACGACTGGGTGATAGACCTCAACACGAGAATCGCGAAACGCAGGGAACACAGACTGATTGACCCACAATCGAGGCTGTTCAAGAAGATTGAGGAAAACTTCAGGCACTTTGAGCATCCTGAACATTTACTTGTGTATCAGCCAAGAAAAGGGAGCATCATTGTCAAACTTGAAAGACTGGGTCTGACCTTTCGCGTCAATCACCGAGGGCTTCTAGAAAGTAGGGAATTGCGCTCCGAGATTGACCCCAATCAAGACGCTGGCACCCTTTATGGGTTTATGAGCAAGATATGTCTTCGCGACCTCCAAGATCCATCCCAGAGAAGCATCATCACTGCCATGGGCGTAACAACATGGACCCGCCACGGATCACGGACAGTGGTGCAAGCAGCGCCAGTTAGTCAGTACGGATTGTTCTCTATTGATAGCGTGCTGGGACGGCTTTGGTGTCTACCCGAGCCGCGAAATCTTTATGCGAAGGCGCTCTTCCATGCTCTTACTTCTTCTCCGTTCCCTGATCCACTTACTGGACGCACCGGAAGAGAAGAGGCCCAGCATATATTGCAATCCGGGCTTTGTCAGCCGTGGCAGCCCTTAGACAACGACGGCCTAGCCATGCTGCAGTTCATTCACCGGTACCTATGCCCGCGTCGGGAATACTACCCGCCAAATCAGAGGAGACTGCAGACAGCCATCTGGGAAAGACACTTGTCATATGCTCAGCATGACGGATATGATGCAATTGTCCAGGCTATTATCGCCAAATCAAATCGTCTGTCCTCCTTCCACAACAACACATCAACACCACCGTCGTGTTCCAGTGTTTATATCTCTCATCTTCGGGAGCGTGGTTTGCTTCGGCAATCTTTGTATGAGACAAGCTCCTATTCCCCTTCCACTTTGACCGGTCAAGGAGACGAGCTGTATCGTTCCAGAGACTGGGATATGACATCACAAAGATGTAGCAACGTTTTCCGCATTGTACGCCAGGTTACAGAGAATGGGTTCAAGTTCAACAGGACGAAGCGCTTGTTAGAGATATTGGAAGACTGGAAAGTGATTGGAGGCTTCAAGGTGACTCCTGAACATGACTTTTTCTCCCTGATTGACGCCATTGAGAGAATGCCGAGCAATCAGTTTGGAAGCATGGTTTCATTTTGTTGCAACATTCAAACAGGCGACAAATACGCGTTGCCGTTCAGATTGGCACCACTGGTCTTCAGAGACAATGCTGACATGGATTTGGCTGTGTCGTTGGCGGCATTCTCCCAGATCAAAGAGCTCAAGGCTCTCGGACAGCCAAAGGGCCCTTTCTTCACGGATTTCCGGCGTCATGAGTCACCCACCTTGGAGATGATTCAAGGGATCATCCGACAACACTTCACGGAGCTTCCCGTACCTATCAACCCCCAGTCTGCCAAGTCAAGATCCAAGTTTCAGAAGGAACAAGAATATCACAAACAGTTGTGCGCTTCAGAAGAAAACCGCATTGCTGCACTGATTCACTGTCAATGGCCTACGGAAACCTTGTCATTTGACGACATCGAGTCTCCTATCATTGACTGTTACGAGGTTTTCCGAACAATTCAGCCACGATGGCAGCAGCTCTGGGACAATTACCAACTTTCTCTATGGGTAGACTCAGTTGATGATGTTCTATCACAACACTCCAGTCCCTATGAGCTTCCAACAATGTTGATTCCGACAGACACTCGACCTTATCAGTTGCCCAGGCGAAAAACAGTCGTTCCTTCCATTGCCAACGACCTACTCCCCAAATCAGGCCCACAAAGCTTGCTTCTCTCAGCCGCACTCGACGAGAGTCAGTCCATGCATTTGAATGCATTGGGACCAAAGGCAGATCGCAGGCAAGATTCAGTCCGCCCTGAATATCAAGAGCTTGAATCCATTCTCGACAGCCTCGCCAAGGAGTCAGGCTCTATTCGTCAAGAGTATGCCAGTGACTTACGGAGAAGCTTAAAGGCGCTACAAAATTCTCCTCGCCGGGTCAAACTGGATATTCGTCCCACCCTCGCTTTGATGGAAAGCCAGATTTCGTCATGCGAGCGGTCGATTGAAATGCATATGGAAGCAATACAACAGTCATGGTCCAGGGACGACAGCGGCTCCCCATGGTTGATTGCAGGTGGGCTCTGGGCGAGTGGGAGTAAAATTACAATGATGGAGCAACTTCGATCTGTGGCGGAAAATAGGTTCGGAGATGGAATGAAAAGTGCTCTGGTCTCCCTCGGGATTATGCTCACGAGATTGCAGAAACTGCGACGGATGAGGCATGCTCACCTTCAGGGCAACAACCAACGAGTTCTTGACGAACTAGCCAATCCAGGGCATACAAACTGGGATGCGGAGGAGTTTCCGGATTTTCTTCTGCTTGAGTTGGAGAACAACATCCTCATTCGCGATGAACAATTCGAGGTTGCTCAGGCAATTATCTCCCCTAACTCCAAGTCGAACTCGGTTCTGCAGTTGAATATGGGAAAAGTAGGTCCAATTTCTCAGTTCTAATGATCATGAACTAACATCAATACACTGTACAGGGAAAAACGTCCGTCATTACGCCGATGGCCGCAGCAATACTGGCAGATAAGCAGCAGCTGTGCAGACTTATTGTGCCCAAGGCTCTCCTCTTGCAAACTGCACAGATTATGCAATCGAGGCTGGGTGGCTTGGTTGGCCGCGAGATTCGGCATATTCCATTTTCTCGGCGAACCAAAGCGGGGCCGGAGACGCTGAACGTGTTTGAGGAGTTGCACCACGAGATACTCAATTCTGCGGGCATCATTCTGTCACTGCCGGAATCCATTATGTCATTCTCACTCAGTGGCCTTCAAAGTATGGTCGACTCCAAGTCGAAACAAGCACGGCAAATGGTCGAATTCCAGCACTGGCTTACGGAAACGTCGAGAGACATCCTGGATGAATCAGATGTTACATTGGCCGTCAAAACTCAGCTCATTTACCCCAGCGGTACCGAGAAGGCTGTCGATGGCCACCCACACAGGTTAGATTACATCTCTTGACGACGTGAGCTCTGTCAGTTGCTAACATTTCTTTTCTCGGCAGATGGCACGTTGCACAGGCTCTCCTCGGTCTTGTCGAAGCCCACGTCCCTGACCTTCGCCAAAGGTTCGGCCGCCGCATTGAAGTGGAGAAGCAGGGCTCGGCCTTTCCACGAGTTTATATACTGGACACGGAAGTCGAGCAGGAGTTGAAGCAACGCATCATTGATGATGTTTGTGCTGGAAGATCACCCACTTTCCATCTTGCTGACTCTGTTCAGCCGAGCGTTAGGGCAAGACTGAAACACGCTTTGAGTGATCCTGTTGTGGAGGACTTCCAAATCAACAAGGCGAAGCGAGCGTTTGTTGACAGGAACTCTGCTGCTGACAAAATCTTGCTGGTGCGAGGTTTGATCCACAGTGGTATTCTTTTGTTGTGTCTGAAGAAGAGGTGGAACGTACAGTATGGGCTGCATCCTGATCGTATACCCATTGCCGTTCCCTTTGAGGTATGTTCATTGTATCCAGGTCCCTTTCCGAGGGCGTTCAACTAATGTGCACCGCTGGTACTAGGCAAAAGGTGTCCCATCCGCCAACGCCGAATTCGGCCATCCTGACGTCGCCATCATTTTCACTTGCCTTGCCTTTTACTACTCCGGTTTGACATTGAAGCAATTCACCGAATGTCTTGGCAGCGTTCTGAAGTCCGATGATCCGCAGTCTGAGTACGACATTTGGACTCAGGGTTGCGCCGATCTTCCTCAAGATCTTCGACAGTGGAACCTGATCAATGCCGAAGACCATCTCCAGGTAGAGCAGCTGTGGAGGCTACTCCGGCTCAACAGGGCAGTCTTGAACTATTACCTAAACACATTTGTGTTCCCGAAACACTGCAAGCAATTCGAAGTCAAGCTTCAGACATCTGGCTGGGATATTCCTCTCTTTCCCCAGATGACTGACAACCAGCCACCATCAGCGCGAACAACTGGCTTCAGCGGTACAAACGACAACAAATACTTGCTTCCACTTACCATCAAGCAAGATGACCTTCCCAGTTTGTCGCAGACTAATGCCGAAGTCCTCTCCTATCTTCTTGAGAAAAGAAACCGGGGATACGAGAGGTTGGCTGAATATACCGGGAGAAGACTAACGGAGGACGGGCTTCTTAAACGCTTGTCACAGACAGGAATACGCATCCTGATTGATGCCGGTGCGTTTGTGCTGGAGAAGAAGAACCAGCAAGTGGCAAGGGACTGGTTGAAGCTTGACACTTACAGCCCAGCGGCGATCTTCTTCAATGAAGACAACAAGGCCATGGTGCTGTCTCGCGGATCCAAAAAGCCGGTTCCATTGCTAGCCACCCCTTATGCCGAAAACCTGGAAGAATGCTTGGTGTATCTTGACGAAGCGCATACCCGCGGGACAGATCTCAAACTACCACAAGCTGCTCGTGGAGCTCTGACATTGGCATTGAATCAGACGAAAGATCATACGGTTCAAGCCGCTATGAGGCTTCGACAACTCGGCACAACGCAGTCGGTAGTCTTCTGTGCGCCACCCGAGGTCGATCATGACATTCGGAAAGTGTGCCACCTCCGTTGGTTAGATCACATCGACTCCGGACATTGCGTACGGTGGCTCCTTGAAATGACCTGTCGTGCTAATGAAAGTCTTCGCCCATTGTACGTGGCACAAGGGACCGATTTCTGCAAGCGGATGAACTCCGCGTGGGAAAATCCAAACTTTGTCGGTTCAACAAAACACCGCGAGGCTCACATGAGCGTGATTCTACAGAAAGAGAGCTCGACACTGAAGGAAATTTATGGAAGCAAAGCGCAAAATTCAGGTTTGGATGCCGCTACTCTGGCCATCACCAATCCGAAGCTGCGATCCTTCCATGACACGCTCACCAAGAAGAAGAAAGACCTTGCCCATACAACGTCCGAGGCATTTGCTTGTGCTCTTGACGAAGTAGAACAGGAGCGCGAAGTCGAGTTCCAGGTTGAGGAGATCCGCCAGGTGCGCAAGCCCACTCACTACGACGCCTTGGAATTTCCTGGGATGCATCCAAACATCTTGCGGTTCATAGAGAAGGGTGTGCTCCGGGGCACGGATGGCTACGAGCATGCCTTCACTGCCCTAGGGAGGACGACACTGGGAAGAAAGCATGAGGTCCGCTCAACAGGCTCGAAACTCTACGTGTCAGCCGAATTCCGGCGCACTATTTCAGTCAGCAAAGACCCGAGCGATAACTTTTTTGTAAGGTTCCCACTAATCTCGTCAAGGAGTATGTCAAACAGCTAACCCATATGATACTACAGAGACCCGTAGAATGGATCCTCTACGCTCCCCGCACTCAGACAGCCTTGGTACTTATTCCCGAGGAAGCCGAGATTGCAATCCCCATGCTGCGTGCCGCTAAAACCCGAAGTCCGGTCCATCTCATCCCTTACGCCTCGCCAGTCACGCGGAACATGACCTCGCTAGGCCGACTTACCTACTACGCCTTCCCTTCGCTACCTAAGGGCACCGTCATCCCAGACTGGCTTACAATCGAGATCGGAATCCTCGCCGGTCGTCTTTACTTTGACTTTACCGAGTACGGCGCCATTGTCAAGTATCTCCAAGCGGGTAGGGCCAACGAAGCAGAAGGAGAAGGCGCCGAGGACGACTGCAGACAAACATCCTTGCTCGTTAATGGCAACACTGAAGTTGAATTTGCCAAGAATCCCCTCGCTTTCGTCCTCGATTGGCTCACACAGCGGAGACGCGGGCAGGACATCACGCATACCCCTATGGGATATGTGTGTCAGCGCCGGAAGTTGAGCGCTGAACATCCGTTCTTCAGGTCGCCGGAGGCGGAGGTGTCGGAGGTTGGCGGAACGTCGCCGAAGAGAAGAAGCGACAAAGAGGATGAGTCAGACTCGGACGGAGAGTATGATATGTTGGAGGAGATGGGCCAGTCGGATGATGATGATGGCGAGGATGGGTCTGCGGTTGAGGAATGGGACCTTGAGGACGAGGGAGAGACGCATGATTCTTTCGAGGATAGTAGCAGTGTAACTGACGATGAGAAGTGAGGATGTGGCGTCGGTTTGAGAGCCGGAAAATGGTGTTATTTGCTTTGGACATTTGCTCATGGCGGGTCTTTTATTGGGGCGGAGTTATTGCCGGATTTCCAGGGACTTCGGTTTGGTTCTTTGTCATTTAGGGCAAGTACTGGATTTGTAGGAGTAGCTTTGTTAGGATATGGTGTTTGTGGTCTTTTCCTTTCAGCCTTTTACTGAACAGGCTTTCAAACTCGTGTTGGTTTATTCACCTACACAGCGTTCACGGGATCACCACTTGCTCGTTTCATTAGCTGTTTTATCTAGTTCCGTCGTTTAAGCCATAACTCTGCTGTAACCCATGAACATGTCTTACTCGCGGTGAATCATAAATACGCCGGTGATCAATCGCAATACTTGCAACTCCTTGACGTGCCACCTAGTGACATACGATTTGTAGGTAGTCTTTCGCCCACAAGGATAAAAGATAATGATGCTAGCAAGATGCGTATAAGCGTTGCGACAAAGCAGCGAGCAAACTCTGTCCATCCAATAACGAGATGACAAAAAAAAAAAGAATGGAAAAAAAGAGAAGGCACGACGATACTTGACTGTTGGAGTGTAGCAGCATGGACTTCGCGCGCGTAACGCAGGATAAACTCTACAACTACTGACAGTTAAAGAACTGGGGCTACATGTGGGAATCGAACCCACTACCTCACCTGGTGGTGCCGCGCATAGGCAAGCACCAATGACCGCTCAGCCATTGGTCCCAAAGTTTGCTTTGGGGTATCGCGCTTAGAAAAAGACATGTCGTCTGGTCTTTTAAAGGTACGTGGGGGCCTGTGCTGAGGCTTGCTACCAGTTGGTAGAGGTAGTCAGTCCAAGACAGGTTTCCTTCTTTGCTTAACACCTGGGGGCTACTTTCCTAGGCGTGTTCACATCCAATCCATACGTTTCGCTCCTTGGTTCAAGCCTGATCTCATTCTGACTATGCCAAGTTAAACCTTCTATATTCCTTCCCAATCCGTACAAGGCATTTCAACATGTCCTTGTGAAGTGTGGAACGGGTCAGGATAGGTCTTGTCGAGAGTACTGGAGTACCAATATAACAAACACAGTACCGAACTGGGGTAAGGAGAAAAAAAAATTCTGGGAATTCTGGAGGTCTAGAGATGTGGAAGGCAAAAGGTAGGGAGCCAGCCTGTCATTATGTAATATATATATCCTTCACGATTTCATCATCCGGCTCTGTTTGCATGAACAAACGCACAATCACCCGTCTAACTAACCAACCTACCAATTTTTGACAGTCAAGTACCTAGACAACGCATCCAGTATCTATTTGTATTCATCCTCTGCCCTTAGAGGTATCAACTACCACAACCCCCCGCTCACTCGCTCACAGATTTTTACTGTCCTAATAAGATCCCCGCCAACACCGATCATGTCTTCCATCAAGAGGAAAGCAACGAACAGCCAAAGCACAATCACGATGCCTACCACAACCCCGCCAACAACCAACGACGCAACCGTCACTCCCCCTCCCATCAATTCTTCTCCCATCGCAAACCCAACCACTTCCCCACCCCAACTCCTCGACCTCCCAACACCCACCGACTCTCTCCCCACCGTCGCCCTCAAACTCTCCGCCCTCGCCGCCGTCATCGCTCGCGGCGAAAGTATTGCCGCCGCCACCGGCCGTTCCTCCACCGTCACCGTCGCCGAGCACCACAGCATCCCGGGCGCCAGCACCCTCTCCCTCGCCGAAGTAGCCGAGCTACAAACCTGCAGAAAGGCGATCAACACAGCGACAGAAGTACAGGCCCGTATCAGGCGCGAGATGCACCTGTTGAGCAAGGAGATTCACCAGTGCAGCGAGATCATCCGCGGTCGCTTGGTCAGTTTACAGGCTAAGAATCCCAAGTCGAAGCATTATGGGAAGGATTTCTGGGGTTGGAGATCGGGGAGCGGTAGGGGATCTGGGGCAAGCAATGTCGTGGGATTGACAGCTAGGACAGGGGACCAAGTCTGGGTTGGCTCGCAGATGTCTACTGGCTTTGGCCTGGAGTCGATCCCCAAAGCCCATCGTCCTTCTGTTGCAGACCTCCTGCGGGGAACGGGCCTGAAGAGTGTTCGTGACTCTACGCCCACGCTGGAAGACAATGCCGCAAACGGGGAGGATGTCCGGCTTTCGCCGAACCCTGCGCAGATACACATGTCAGATCATAAAGGCGGTCAGCCATCCCCAGAGGACCACTTCGGCGATAGGGAGCAGCCGGAGAAGACGGGCGTTTTGGGGAAGGAGGAGCAGCTCAGCGGGTTCACGCCTTCTCCAGAGCCTCGGAAGCGTCAGCGTGTACGTTAGGAGGAGAGAAAGACCAAGACTCACATAGCTGTTCCCGAGGTCGACAAGGCAGCGGCGTCTGCAAACAGGACCGGAGGGCTGGAATATGCGGTATATTTATGATTTATAACGTACTTTGATATATCCAAGGTGTATCCAAAAAGTCTAGTAACCTTCGGTCATGCTACGATACAGTCCATAATGGCATGTAATCTTGATATCTCCAACCCAAAGATAAGCCAACTTTGTCATTCATCTCCTCAGTGGCACATCATTGCAATTAATAGCACACCCATTTAAAAGACCCAAGAGTGCCCAAGACCCCCTAAACCTCGGGCCAAAACGACGCCTCAGCAACCATCAAGCTCTTCCATCTGCCCTCCACTCTCCTCAGGATAGCCCCCTTAGCCGCATTCGCCACCGGGCCTTCCCCACCCGCAGCTTCGAGTAACTCGGACACGGCACCATCGATAATTCGTCCCAGCCGATTGACAAAAAGCGCAAATTCAACGCTGCTCCAGTTGGGGATGAACTCGTTTCTCAGCGCGCCGCCATCCGCATCCTGCTTGCCTGGTGCGGATCTATCGCCAGAAGCGCTGTTCGGGGGAGGAGGAGGTTGGAACGGCTGGATGCTGACGTGTGGCGAGGAGAATGCGGAAAGCGCTTCACGGGCTGGGGCGGGGGAGGTGGCTGGAGTTGTGGTAGTGAAGGTGTGCGGAGGCGTTGGATATCTGTCTAGGGCGCCTGGGGCAGTGTTCGAGGACGAGGACCCTTGGCCTTGGGTGCCAGCGGAGCGGGAGGCGGCGTCCGCAGAATATTTGGTTTGTAGAGATTTAGCATAGGACCAGGCGGCCAGGTAGGCAAGCTCGGTGCCATAGAAGGTGAGAGCGCCTTCGAGCCACGGCAAAGCAGGAGGGGGGTGAACTGGTGGCTCCTCTGGCTCGTGTTTATTGTCAGGTTGCGTTTCTTTGTCCTTCTCGGTGTCGCCAGTTTTCGCGATTTGGTCAGGATCGGGGGTAGAGGGCGGGTTGTCGGGAGATGATTTGTCGGCGGATACGGCAACGACGAGGCCGCGCGCGGGCGCTTGGGGGATGGGGGCAGGTATGATGGTGGAGAAGAGATCGCAGATCTGAAGCAAGCCCGGGAGCTTTTGGTCATCGGGAATGGTGAGAACATTGGCGGCAGGGGCGTGGAGATGGTGTTCGACACTGGTACTGGTGCTGGTACTGACGCTGTTTGCTGTTGCGGCGGGACTAGTGAGGTCAATTGTCAAGCCGTAACGCTCAGCCACTTCGATAAACATTCTCTCTTCCCTGCGGACGGCGCCGAGGGCTTCGATCAGCCAGTCAACCAGCTGTGTTTCCCACTGTTCGGGTTCGGGCTCGGATCCATCTTGCCTGGGCGCCGGGATCTTCTGGGGCAAGTCAATGGTGGAAAGAAGCTTTCCGGCGGCGCGGATATAACTGAAAAGTGTCGATGTTTAAGATCAGCAACAGTTGGGTGCGAGTGATCAGAGAAGCGGCCTACCTGTGGATGTATAACCTGTCGTTGGCGAGCCAGCGACTCAGGACGTCCTTGGGGAGCTCACCCTTGGCAGCTGCCTCGAGAAACGGATGCTGCGTGGCGGCCTGGAATTCGTACCCGTACGTTGTTAGGAGGTGTTCGGTGAGACACCATTTGGGTCGCTTTGGTGGTTGTTTCAGTTCTGTTTGTGGTGTTGGTACCGGTGGCTCAAAAGGTGCCCGTGTTGGTCCAGACTGTGCGGTCGAGGACGCCATTGCGTGTGACGTATTTGGCGGGGTAGCGGAGTCAGGAACCGATGGAGACGGGACGGGACGAACGTGTCGGATGCAGGAGATGCAAATGTTGGGGTGCAGGAGCAGGATACTTGGCGGTGAAAAACAAACAAAGATGTGAGAATGCGCGGCAATCAGCGTGAGGTCGAGGACACGAAACGGAAGCAGCTGTGAACTGGAGGGCAGAAATGATATGCAAATCAAGGAAATAGCAAAGAGGCATCGGAATGCGGGACACTGTCACAGCCAAGCGCATCCCCCTGTCACGTGGAGCGCCAGTTACAACTTGGGTTAGCGTATGCACCTCAGCGGAGCAGCGGGAGCCTCCACCGAATGGATTCAACGACCATCGTCAAATGCAATCCACTTTCAACAACAACATCGAGTCGTCGGCGCAATGAACTCCTGTTAACCACGAGCCACCCCACGCATGCCTATTCGATAATTAACCAGTTGCTAACCTCCCTTCACATATTGATCGAATACCATCTTCGCACATCTCACGGCATTAGATGAGGAAAGATAGGAGCAATGGACCCCTGTCCAATGTGTTTTCAGCGGACTAACAGGCATTAGGTACTGTGAGAAGGATATGCCCAATGGAGTGATATACAGGTGTGTCCAGCCGACTGAATGGCATGATGAATATCATTTCATTCCTTTCAAGCTTGTATAAAGGTCTCCCTCAAACCGTGCAACGTGAGCCTGAGTGTTGCCAACGCCAATTTCCCGACACTTGCGTCCATCCACCACGAACCCCTCCCCCCCCCC
>RAKG01000176.1:0-31065 GCA_009802275.1 Neurospora sp. CHS-2018a | reverse complement strand
CGTCCTGCATGTTACTTCTATCTCATCCGGGAAGGTGTTATCTTCGCTGGATCTTGGGATCTCGGTTGAGTTCTTGGCTGAGGTCAACATTATGAACTGTTCGCAAGAAAGTCAGAAACTCGACAGCGAAAGTACACGCAGGTAGACTGGAAAGATGGGAGACACCGATGGGAGATCCCTCATTGCCACCGGTGCCACTACTATGCTACGGATTGAGGGAACTTCGTGGAGCGAGGACCTTGATGAAATCAACCTCGGCCAGGGCATGTCCAGTCCTGCAGCCAGAAGTCTCTTCGGTTTATGGAGACGTCACTCGGGTTGGGGCCATCTAATTGGAGTTCAGTGTCTTGATTCCAATTCCGATGACTTGCAGAGCACTGTAGCAGGTTTCAAAGCAGAATGATCTCCCGTAGCACGACAGCGGGCAGACATCATGATGCCGGTAGTCAAAACAACAACGGCAAAAGGAAGCGGCAACTTGCGTCTGCTATAGAGACCACCCGCCAACACTATAACCAAGAGACAGACAGGAACATTCACACACAACGCACATAAACTTTTGACTGCGGATAATAACAATCCCGAATTCAGTTCCGCGTAGAGGAGTGTTTAGAAGTTGACACATGAAACCCGCCGGCAAAGCACAACTTCCACTTTTTCGACAACCCCGTGGTCACTTATCCAACAACAATTGGACGTGCGTCCTAAACACTCCTTAGAGGTACCTTTGCCATCTACCGCGCGCCAAATACGGCAGGCAGTTACGACCTTGCGAGATCTGGTGTCTTGCACAGTCCATCCAAGCATAAATCTCACACATGGTCCAATGTTAGAACGGGACACTCTTTCTTTGGAAGTGCGTCCTGAGATGAGGCTCTTCCGCCGCATGCGCCGCCAACCCGCCAGCCCGCCAACGACGGACTATCCCGCTCGTTGGTGGCGTCAATTTCGTTTGTGCTAACCTCTTGCGTTTGCAAATCCGAAGCGAAGGGAAGAAAGAAGCAAGGGGACAGAAGAAAACACTGCACAGTAAAGACGGAAGACCAAGGAAAAAAGAAAGGGGCATGCATCGACGTCACGGCTGTTCCCGACGATGCCTTGGAAGTTCTAGAAGAATTTTTTGTTTTTTTGATACAAGCACGGGAGAAAAAGGTCAGGCAATGTTTGCTTGTTCTTCTTCTTTCCGTGCATGCGTAGTCTGGTGGTATACACTACTGCGTAGAACCAGACGACGGCATCGCCGAGTTTCCATGCTTTCCATGCTTTCATGCTTCCCGTCCAGTTCAGTTCCGTATCCGGATTCATCCATGGCCACTAATGATTCCATTCCCACCGCCCGCCGTCCGCCGAGTAGGTAGCATCGGCGAGAATCGGTCTGGCCAAACACCAAGCGAGTAGGAGCAGCGCTAGGTCACAGTTCAGGTAGGAACGAATGTGGACCGTGGGGGTCTGGGGGACGGGAAGGAAGCAGGGAATGAGGATTGTGGATTGTCAACAGTCAAGTGACAATTTGCCAGCCCAGCATATCGCTCATCAAAAGAGACCGTTAGGTTATTCTGGAGATTGCTGTCGGTCACAATGAACGGGAATAACAACAGAGATTCTCAGAAACGACCGCACTGCTTGTCAAGGATGGAAGCAAGGAGTCAAGGGGTTGTGTCAAAGACGGGAGTCCCCCGTGGGGAAGTGGACTGGAAAGTTCCGAATCAATATCATTGCCTCGCCTCCTTGCGCATCAAATGCCCTGCCCCTGGACAATGTGGACGACATCCTTCTCCGCCCTTTCCCAGGGGCATTCATGCATACTCGGAGAATACTCAGCGGGCAGCAACGAAGGCATCGTGACACTGGCCAAGGTAGACGTAGAATGCTAGGTAAGGTGAATTAGTCTCGGATATCAACGACCGGTCAGGGAATAATTACATACCTTCGGCTTCTTGGGCGGCCTTCACGCTCAAGCCATGGAGCTTCTTCACTTTGCCGTCATTACCCACGGTCTGCCGGGAAGCGACGTCACATCCATGGGTTTTGACATGCTTAACAAGCGAAGAACGAGAAGCAAATTGTTTCTGGATTTAGTTAGTGATCAATCTCTAATCCACTTTTATAGTCTCAAATTACTTACTCGGTTACAGCACATCAATCCGTCAACGACAACGCGGCAATACCGTTCACCAAACTGGACAATCAATTTTCCATCCTATATTCGTCTGAATATTAGTGGATTGATTCAAGACTAGTTCAAAACTAAATAAGATTAAAACGTACTTTATCTTTTTTGAAGGCAGTAAGACCTTCCCATCTTTGACCATCACTTCCTCGTTGGTAGCGTTGAAAAGCCTTTGATAATTCGTACGTAGGTGCCATAGTAAATGGATCAATATTGGATTAGTTTCAACTAAGTCTTGGATATGTCTTGGATATGTCTTGGATATGTCTTGGATATGTCTTGGATATATCTTGGAGGATAAGTCTTGGATAAGTCTTGGATATATCTTGGATAAGTCTTCGAAAATTATACAAAAATAGTATTTAAATTAATAGAGAAAGAATAAAATTAAATTAGGAGCTAAGCTACAATTTATACTACTCAGAGCTACCTATTGTTTTAGGTTAATTAGTACTAGTCTTATAGTATAAAACCATATTAGATTAGTGCGCGTGTGATAGTTGGATGATGTCTTCCGGTTGAGTGCATACTTAGCGTTGGGCTCCGTATTGTTCTATTGGCTGCATCTTTCAATTGGATCCACTTCCCTCTTTCCAAACGTGGTGGTGTGACCGACCACGCCAATGACAGAAAAGCTGGGACCTTTTTGCTGATCGCCCATGCCCGAAATGCTCCCAGCTTTCTGTTATTAGCAGTGCCGACCCAAGGGAGGCCTACTCGTCTGGGCTAGAAACGCCTATCAGACCCATTGCGCAGCAATGGGTCTGGCAAATGTATTCGCAAATGCAAATGGATTCGCGAATACCCAGCTTATACGCCAAATTGGGTGCAAGAGCGAAGTACCGCTTGTGTGGTCCAAGCTTTGCCGGGCATTAGGTACCTTGGCGCCCTCCAGACCCTCCCCAAACGGCAGCCGATGGAAGTACCAAACTTTCGCGAATCCATTTGCATTTGCGAATCCATTTGCCTGACCCCGTGCTTTGCACGGGGTCAGAACGGCGTTTCTAGCCCTGACTACGGAGGCTTGTATCCTCAACTGTAAATTTCCCCACTTTGCCACTGTCAGTTGTTTTAACGTCACACCAGTACACTACACCAAATTTTCGTTTGCACCCCGCAACCCCGCAACCCTATTCTTACATCCTCGCTACCGCGCTTCGACTTTCAACTTCTCTTTACACTTACACCGACTATTGCTAGCTATATTAGGGTTAGGGTTATATATATAGAAGAATTTAGAAATTGAATATTTAATTTGAATTTAATCAAATAAAATTAATTAAAAATATTTAATTTATTTATATAATATATATTACTATATTATTAACGTTTATACTTTATTAAATAAAATATTAACCCGTAAATCTAGTATAAATTTATAATTTATTATATATATATATTTTTAATTTAATATTCCCTTGTTAGTTAATTATAGTAGTATTTAAATTATAAGATTGTAATTTATTGAAACGCCCATTCCTTCGCCAAAGCTTCGTCGTCGGGCCTACCTCCTAGGTGCTACAATTGGATCTACACTAGAGGTTGTAGTCCGTAGGCCTATACGAAGCGACGGAAGGAGCGGCGGTTCTGTCTATAATAAGCTAGAATACAATTAATTATAGAGCTAAGGTCCCTACTCTATATCTAAAAAGGAAATTATATCGTTATCGGGATATAATCTAAATAATTAATGTAGACTATACTATATTTCCGTCGCGTTTAGACTATTGTATTTCAATATCAATTATGTGTATTAAAATAGAAAAAATGCTATGAAATCGAGTAAATTCGTCTGTATTTACTATATTATTTGTATGAAGATGTAGTGTAAAATATAGTTGTAATAGTATTATAAAAGCTCGATTTGTATGCGCGGCTATTTGTATACGACTGCGCGATTATAGTTTACGTACCGGCTATTTAGTACTCCGGCAACCTTTTAGTACTTCCGTTAATTCTAGTATTCCCGTTAACCTTTTAACGCTCCCGGCAATTTTAATACTCCTAGTAAGTCGGCGCGCCGGCCTTTTACGTTATCGCCTTTTAACCCTACTACTTTTAATTAATAATATTACCTTTAATTATTAATATTACCTTTTTTATTACTATAACCATCGTATAATACTAGGAATTATCTAGAATCTTTAATATCTTTTAATTTCAAGCCTTTAAACGACTACGTAGACGTTTGTATAACTTTTATTATAGTATATTTAATTGTATATTACTTTATTTAGTATTGGACTAGTATAGGGTAGGTATACTTCACCTCCACCTTTTACCTTAATACTTTAACCCTACTACTTTTAATTAACAATATTACTACTTTTATCGCTATAATTATCGTATAATATTAAGAAAGGTCTGGAATTGTTATTATTAAGCCTTTAAACGATTATAAAAGTATTTGTACGAGTATAACGACGGTTTGTACGACTTTCGGTGAGGTGTATTCAATCGCGTATTACTTTAATATCGGCCTAGTATAAAGTAGGCACCTCCCCTATCGCGACCCGCGACCGTTACTCTAAATTATTCTACTACCTACTACCTTCTATTTCTTAATATTAATAACGGTAATTGTAATACCCTTTATTATAGTTGCGATACTATTCACCGATTATTAATTAGACCGTTAGGAAATTTCTAGTACTTGTCGGCTCCCTCCTAGAAGGGTATAAGAATTTAGCTCCCCTTACCTCTTAGTTTTCAAACTCTCTCCTCTTTAATATATATTAGAAAGAGATTAACTTATTTAATTTTAAATATTTTTCAAACTTAAATTTGATTATTCCCTATCGATAACGGGTCAATTCCCTTCCTCCTATCTCCTATTTCCTATCTTTTATTTCCCCTACTAATATCTTTTATAGGAAGCGTATCGGAATCTTTTATAGCGCCGAGGTAGAACGTATCGGTTATTTAGCCGGCGTAAATTCCCTTCTACCCTATTTAATTATTTATTTTATTAATGCTTTGATTTGTATAGGTTTATATTCTCGATTTTATTAATGTAGTATCTTTATAACATCTATATCTAATATTTATACTATTTCTTAGTTTTTTAGATTCTTGGATAATATTTTTACCGACTATTTATTCTTGTAATAATATATTGTATTAGTTACTTACTTTAGCAAATTTGAGATTAACGAAAGTAATTAACGATTCGATAAAGACGAGCTAAATAGTAACGAAAGTAATTATAGTAATTATTATTTAGCTTAATTAGTTCCCTCCTTACTTCCTACTCCCTATTCCTTACTATTTATATATTCTTTTACTAACGTTTTTATTATCTTTATTATTTAAGTTTCGGTTTAGTTTATATTACTTTTAATATTATATTTAGTATTATATTTTACTACTTCTTTTTGTCCCCTAATAATAATAATTTAATAAAGACGAGCTAATCGAAATTAAAGACGGCGATACTTAGTTTGTGCTACTTTTAGTATTGTATATTTCGTATAGTTTTTAAGGTTATTGAGATACTAGTAATATCGGCCCTTTAACGAAAGTAATTAGTATTAGAGTAAAGAGGTTAATAATTTCTATTAAAATAACGGCTCTTAATTATAATAACGATAGTAATTAAAGTAATTATTATTTGGCTTGGTTGGTTCCCCTCTTTATTCCCTATTTTTTACTATCTATATATTCCTCTATTAACGTTTTTATTATCTTTATTATTTAAATTTCGGTTCCTTTTACGGAACGTACGTTAATAAAAGCGATTAACGTTTAGAGAAAGACGAATTATTTTTCTCTCTTTTCTTAATAGTTCACTCTAATTTTAACCCGGTAATATAAAATACTTAATCTATAATATGTAGACTAATTGGACGAAGCTAGAAGGGTAAAATAATTGTCGGTTTTAGTATTATTATTATTAATTTATAGAATTAAATTATTATTAGCTTTTTAACTTTTTAGTTTTTATTCTTTCTATTTATTAACTATTCGGTCCTATATTTAATTAAATAATTAAGTAGTTAATTAATTCAATTATTTAATTATTTAATCTATTAAAGATGGTTTCCAATTAATAGCCGCCGCCTAGTAATTAGGAGTAAAATTAACCTCCTACTTAAAGATATACCTACTATAGTAGGAGAAAGCTAATATTAGTATTTATTAGTAAAGCCGATCTTAATATTACTACCGTTACTTATAATACTTATTGTATTAAATGTACTTTAGTAAATCTTATCCTACCCCTTCTCCTTTTATTATTAATATCTATTATTTTCTTCCTTATTAGTTAACTAATTACTAGTAATGTCTACTTTATAGTAAATCCTTTAAAATATATAAATCCTATTATAAACCTAATATACCGTATTATTTTACTACTTACGGGTGAATAGTACCCGAGAGGGTTAAAATCCGAGTTGCGGGGGGTTGCGGGTATAATATTTAGATATACTAATTAATTATCTAGTATTAAGGCTGGTTTTAAGTAATTAACTTTTATTTTAGAATCGAATTAAAAGTCGTCGATTATAATTTAGTTTATAGTCCGCCGCTGCCGCCGCCGCCGCTAATACTAATAATACTAGCTTGTAATTTATTGTTAATCCTACTGCTAATAATAAAAGAGACTTAAGTACTACTATATTATCTTTACCGGAAGATACCCGATTACTCCGAATTAACCGCCGGCCTCTAATTGCCGATTTATTCGATGCCGATCCGGTCTGGGCAATTCAACCCCCCCAATCTCCGGTATTTCAACTCCTATAACCTCTAATAATTTAACGGCTCCGTTGTAAACGATTTAATAGCGAGGAAATTAATATTTCTACCTAATAACTATTAGACGTTTAATAAAGATAATATTAATAAAAAATATTTGGAATTTAATAACGACCCTAACCCCGAGAATTTTACTAAGTAATTCGACTATAACTAGCTTAGAAAATTAATTTAAATTTATAATAATTTAATCGTTTGAAATCGGTTCAATTATTGCAAATAAATCTCCGATAAATTAATATTTAATTATTTATCGTTAAGACTTTCCGTCGCTTTAAAACCTATACTTCGTAATTCTAAGCTATCTAATCTAAGGCTAGTCTAGTTTAATAGGATACTTAATATAAATTAGATGGATAATATTTATAAATATATTATATTATTATATTTAAGACCTTGATTTTAATAATTTTAATACTTTAATAACTAAATTAATATTAAATATTTAATAGGATAACGAAGAGACTACTTAAGCCTATTAATAAAGAGAATGTATTTATTGTTATTATTATATTTGAAAATATAATAAAGAAGAAAGCATTTTGCCTATACCGTCTTTAATAATTTTAATTATTTAATAATACTCCAATTTAGAATCTACAGCCAGCGACCCCGAGCGATTCATATATTACCGTTATTATATTATTTACCTTATTACCGATTACAACCTAATTATAGGCGGCTATCGGTTCTATAATAATAATAAATAATTTATTTACCCGAATTATTATATTATACAACCCTTTAAGGATTGTAGTAATAATAGTACCTATATTTTTTATATTATTAATAAACAATTTATTTATTCGAATTGCTATTACTTTCGATATATTACCGACCGCCATCCTATTACCGGCAACTACTTACTTTATTTAAATAATTTATAATATAATATCTCTTCTTAATGTAAAGTCTATTCTATTTATAATAGTATAGCCGAACGTTAGGACTTTATTATCGAATTCCTAGAAAAGGATTATTATATATACTATTTAGGCCGGGCTAAATCTAGGAAGAGTCTATCGCTACTATAGCTAGCCGGGTCTTCCCTAAATATTTTAATATAATTTATAAATAATAATAACGCTAATACCCAATCTAATAAAGCGCCGTATTTTATCTATCTAGTATATTATTAAATACGCCGTCCTATTAACTATAATACTATTACTAGATTTTATATAGTATATATTTATAGCAATCTAAATTATAATATCCGTAATAAAAGTAAAGTCTATCTTAATTATTATCGAGATATTTCCCGTACTAATTTCTTTAATAAATATAGTATTGAATATAATTATTATAAATTATACTAAGATAAGGCTAATAATAATAATAATAATAATAATAGCGGTAATAACGATGAGTAATATACTTACAATTTTATTAATAATAATTTCTTCGACGATTTTAATATTAGAAATCCCGCCCATCTTCCCTTAATAAGGAATCCCCTTAATAACTAAAATCTAAATGGCATATTCGATATTAACGATTATATATAAAATTATAATTCCTTTAATATACTATTATAACCAAAATTCTAATTACTAAAAAGAGGCCGACTACGGAGCGTAAGATTCCTTTAACTACGAAAGCCTAGTCTTCGATTTCCAAATTTAGACGGCGTTAATTTTAAATTTAATCCTATATTTAACGGGGATATAAATACTAAAACTATCCTGGAAATAGACCTCCTATACCGTCTCAATTTCTATTGAATAATTAATACCGAAATAATAGAATATTATAAATATTATAAAAAAAAGTAATTTAATTTAAGGGTTACTATTATAAAGGTTAGTGACTAGGATATTAAAATTTATAAGTAGTATCGTTATATTAATACCGATTTGCAACCGGGCGATCCCTTTAAATATAGCGCCTAAAATAAAATAGATTTTAATACTTTTAAAATAGATAATACAGTATTTTAGCTACTACCCCTTAATCCTATAGAGGAAATACTTATTTTACGAATTTATATCTTTATCGATATTTATATTTTTAATAGCTAATAACGAAGGTATAAGGGTTATTATATTAGTTTTTTTCGGGATATTTCCTATATTTATTAATAATTTCCTAAATTACTTTAAGAAATCGACGTTATTTTATTTAAGTTACGAAACGTTTGCAATTAGGCCTATATTATTAACCGGGTTCGAAGAGACTTTAAAATCAATTATTATAAGATTAATATATAGCTTCGGTTTTTAAAAGTAAATTACCCTAGATATTATAATATTGAAATTGTAGAGGAATATTTTAATATATTATTAAAAAATAATAATATCCTTAATACTATAGTTATTATACCGGTTAATAATATCGATATTAAAGAATTTAATAAAAAAGACTAAGAATAGTTATAAAAAATCCTTAGAGATATTAATAAATTTAAAGTTACTATAGTATTTAATTTAATAGGAGGTCTAATAAACGATATCGATTAATTGAAAGTACAATTATAAAATAATTTAATAGCGGATTCTAACTTTATATTAATATAAATTATAAATCTACTGGATAATTAACAAGCCGGTCAACTTCTAAATACCGATCAACTTCTAAATACCGGTCAATTTCTAAATACCGGTTAACTTCTAGATTCCGGCCCGGCTCTAGTATAACCGGTACAACCGGTATAACCCTAACTTAATGTTGGTATCTATATTAGGCTGGGTCCCCTTCGAAGTTAACCTATTAACGAATTCTATTGTAATTAGCTAATTCTATTATAGGTATTTCCGACTCTTTTTCCCTATAGTATAGCTAAATTCCTTATACTAAAGATAAAAAATATTAAATTCGATAAATATATTCGATATACTATAAGGTAGGAGGATAGCCGATTTACTCGATATAAAAGGTTTTGTTATATTATATTCAACTCTTTAATACGTAGCTAAATCAATAATAAGAATTTATATTATATATAGTATACTAATTTCAATTTAGAAATATTCGCTAATTTACAGTAGTTTGAAGAATACTTTGAGGCTCGTAGTAAAGAATTTCGAAAACTATTCGATTCTATTATTCGATTTTCGAATACAATTCGAAGGATATAATTATACTAGATCTAGAAATCTTGGGAATTAACATTATATATCAATTTCTTAGGTATATTAACAATATTTATCACGTTCAATATAGTTAATTATTATTAAGATAGTTTAGTAAAGTATATACTTAATTATAATTAATAATTAGTATTTAATAATAACGACCGCTATATAATTTCTCGAAGAAATATCCTTAACAACCCTTATATCGCTACCTATTACTTTTATAAAAGGTTTAAACTCTTTAAGGAGTATATTTTAATCCTAAAATTCAAATTTGACGATTACTAATAGCGATTAGAGTTCTAAATTCGAGGAATTGGTTATACCTATAGAGTTTATTAGGTTGATAATATTAATACCCCTAACCTAATTAATTTAGAAGAACGACGGCAATTTATAGAAATGTAGGGTTACTATATTATAGTATATAACCCTATATTTTATTGTATTAAATAATTAGAAGTAGTATATTTTAGTTTAAATAAGAATTCTAAAGGTTCACTTCGTATTTGAAATGCCGGAGGTTAAAATCCCGTTACTCCGAATTCTAATGCTTTGAATCCCGATAATACTTAGGCCGAAAATATACTGTCCTAGGCCGATAATGCTTAGGCTTAGGCCGAAGATACTTAGGTTTAGGCCGAAGATATTTAAGCTTAGGTCGAAGATGTTTAGACTTAGGTCGAAAATGCTCCGGCTCAACCTCCGGCTCAACCTCCGGCTCGGAACCTAATACCCATTTCGAATCTGCTAGAGTACTTAGACTGTACCGATGTTTTAAATCGTCGATTAAGCTAAATTAAACTTATATTTCAAAAGTTTACGGCTATAATTAATCGAATACAAAAATATATTTATAGCGATGCTTATTATCTTTAAATTCGTTGTTAAATTCGAACTCTTCCCGGCGCTAGATAGATTCCGGACCTAGAAGCCTAGGAATAGAAAGTCTATTGTTTTTACTTCCTCTGCAAATTATACGAATACCCCCTTTTTACGATACGTATTAACCCTAGTTTTTAGTTATTCGATAGAAAACGAAACGATACTATTTTCAACTAGTATAATCCGCTTATTATATTAAATTGGATGGCCAATACTAATATTCAGTTATATACTAGTATTAATACCGTTATAAATTACGTCGCTAAATATATCTCTAAGGCTAAGAAAAGGATAAAGAGCTACGACGAGATTACTAGGGAGTTAATACCTTAGATTACAATTAAAAATCTAATTAAACAATTTATAGTAAAGTTTATAAATAAATTTATTATTAAACGTAATTAGTCTGCTTAGGAGGTATGCTATATATTCCTTAAGTTTCCTTTATAAGAAAGTATACGTATAGTAGTTATAGTAGATTACCGTCACTGTAACTATAGAGGTATTATTATCGTTGATTCTAATATAAATCTATAGTTTAATAAAAGGAGATAATAAAATATTGCTATAAAAACTATAAATACTACTCTTAACGATAACGATATTGTTAGTAGTATTTATATTAATACCGCCGGCGAGGCTCGATAAACCCGTTCAATCTATTAAAAATATATAGCTTAGGAAGAACGATATACTAATATTTCCTACTTCGAATTTTTTATTAAATTCGACTATATTAGATTACGATCTAAACCTCTAATAGATCGTACTAAATTGAAAGTTCTCAATTATTTTCCTGTTTATAAATCCGAGGATAATTGGGATAATTTCCTTCGTATTAAACTTATATTATATTATCCTTATCGAAGGCTTAATAATTTCTATACTATTAATGGCATTTAATATAAGTTATATAATAATACTTTCTTAGTATATGAAGAAGGCTATAACTACTTAGTTGATTATTATAGCAAACCTCTAAATCTTGAATTAGAAGAAGAGTTCGAACTTTCCAATTAGGAAGAGGAGTTAGACGAGCCTAATTGGGAAGATATTGCTAAGTAAACTCTTTAATTCTATATCTTTAATATTAATTCTATATCTTTGAATTTATATTAACTAATATATTATTAGGGAAATGCCTAATCGTATTATTAATAATAATCTTAATAATATTTTAAGTAATTGTCCTATTGATATTAATTATAATTAGTATTAGAATTATACTACCCTCTACTAAGAATATCTTCCTTTAGTTAGAAATTACTAGAAATTACGGCAGAACAATTTCAACCTTTTAAACCTAAAACCTATTATATAATAAATATATAATACCCTTAATACCGAATAATATATAGTGTTTAACTTATTTATTAACTATTACCGAGTTATTCTCAACGGTAAAATGCTTAAATAATTACTTCTTTAAATTGACGGCAAAGGTAGTACTAGGAAATCCCATTTTATTCGACTATTTTCTTATAAATTTATTAAAATAGCTAACAACTAGAACCTTCCCAAACTCGTTATTTGTACTGCTCTTACCGGTATAATTGCTAATAATATCGATAGTTATACTATTTATTCTCTTTTCAAACTTCCCTTTAGTATTAGTAGTTTAACCAATTTCGAAGGTATTAGGCTTACGAACCTTTAAAATAATCTTTAGTAATATAAATATTTTATTATTAATAAAAAGTCGATATTAGGGATGAGAAACCTATATTTTATTAATAAGCGTTTACGATAAATATTCCTTAAAAACTAAGGTAAACGCTTTAACGGCGCTAATATTCTCTTACTTAGAGATTTCTTCTAATTGCCTCCTATTAATTAAAAAGCCCTATATTATTAAGAACCCCCCCAATTTACTAATAACCCCGATACCCCCCTTAAGGCCGCTAGAGACAATAATAACGACAAACTTCTTCCTAATGAAATAAAGGAGTAAAGGCGTAAAAGACTAGCTAGGAAATTGGATTTTATATAATGTAGTAGCTAGAACTACTACTTTGACTTCGATTAGAGTATCGAACTCAAGTAAATTGTTCGTCAATAGGGTAATAATCAAGTTGGATTTCGTCTAGCCTTAGATAGATTACGAAATAATACCCCTACTATTAATAATTAGAGGTTATTATTAACCTGTATCAAGCAAATACTGCCGGTACCTAAATAGTAGGAATTCGATAAAATTTTACGTATTTACCTAACTAATATTATAATTAACGAATATAACCTTACTTATTTAGAGGTATTAAACAACCTAGCCTATACTATCTAAGCTACTAATACTCCCCTTAGCGCTAAATCTACTAATTATACTAATACTAGTAATTTGTATAATAAATTTACCTTGGTAATTGGCAATAAAGTTATACTTATAGAGAATCTCTAGACTAAAGGAGGCTTGGTCAATATTACGGGGTAGAAGCACAGTTAGGGGTAGGGTAAGATATATATTATTATACGGAGGAGGGGAAAGGAAGTGTACGTAAAGGGCTAGCTATATAAATGAAAGCCCTAGAGCTAGCCCGAGGTTACGTATTTACGTACGTAACCGGACGGTATAATTCTAAGCTATACCGAAGTATTCTAGTATATTATAATAGTAATATTTAATGCTAAGTAGGTTATAAGTAGGCTAACTTTATAATACTATTTCCCCCTTCCGTTTATCTAGCGAAGAAAAATCTAATTATATATTATTTCCTTTCTTCTAAACGTTTAATAACCTCTTTAAAATTTATATTATTATATTTATAAAGCTTTCTTCTTTGCACTAGGATAGGGTAGCGGCGGTAATAGTTTCGGGCAATTACTGCTAACGGAATAAATAACGTTAGAAAGGCCCGGGAGCGGGGCGGCGGCGTAGTTTAGGGGTTAGGTAGCGCTGTAGGGGTTCGGGATTACTTGGGTCCGAATTTAAGTCCGAATCCGTTTCTAATTCAATAAAGTCCGTTTATAACCGGTAATTAAGCTAGGAGTAGACTTCTAGGGGTATAGGGGCTTAGGGGTAATCGTAATAGAATTTTAAAACCCTTTCTTCGCAATTAATAATGTAACTCTTAAATTCCTATATAAAAGGGTAATCCCCTTTCTACTTAACTTAATAATATTAATAGCAATTCTTACTAAATTAGCTGTAATCGATTAAGTGTTTAAAATCCTATTCGACAATATTTATACTATTATTTATTCGTACTATAATACAATTATTATTAATAATAATATTTAAAGAGACGTTTTAATTAGGGAGGCTTTAGCTAATCTAGCGTTAAACTATAGAAACGTAGAAAATTAGCGAATACTTCATATTAGCCGGGAAATCGAAGTAAATCTAATAAGAATTAACTTTAATAACGCAAAAGGGGCCCTCCTAGCAGAGGGAGAACTTTTAATAGGGGCGGCTATTAGCAAAATTAATAATATCGAAAAAGACTAAATTATTTACCTAATATTTATCTAAATTTACGCGGTACTTATTAGTATTAACTTCGTACTATTCCTAAATATAGCGGGTTTATTAGAATATAAAGTCCTAAATCTTCTAAAAATAATTAGCGAATTTAATAACTTTATAATACTCCTTTAATTAGGCGGAAGAGAGGTTAGGGGGCGGCGGGGAGCGAGGTTCGGTACTTATACGAAGGTAATAACTATAGTTAGTAAAGAATAGAAAAACGTTTATAAAGGAGGAAATAATATTATTATCCGAAAATTCCACGAATAGGAACTATTTTACTTAATCCGTTTATACTTAATTAATATAAAAATATAAGAATTATTCTATATCCGTATTAATATATTCGGTTTAGGCGTTAATTTAAGGATAGAAAGCAGAATTAAATTTTTATACGATCGAAAAACAATTATAAAAAGTAATTTAGAAACGGGAAATAAATTAGGAATTTTTATTAAATATAATAATATTAAGAAAACTATATAGGGAATAGATCCGGTCGATAAAGCGATCGGCGAACTCCTCTACTTCGAAAATAATATAAGGGATATAATACTATATTTTTATTAGCCTATTTATAACAATAGTAATATAATAAAAGGTCTGCCCGAAGTATTTACTAAATAGTAGCGGGTGTCACAGGGTTAACCCTATAACGGTTTATAGCAGCGATAGCACCAGGTCTGAGCCAGAGATCAGCTCATAGCTCAGACTATTGTATAAAGCCATTACAGCGTTCGTAATGGCTTCAATCGTCATCGCTACACAACGGTCGTATTAATTCTATAGCGCTTATAAGACTACTATAGAACTACAGATTAGGACTAGCCTATAAAAATTAGTCTTAGAATATACCCTTAGACCTTCCCCTTTCCTCTCCTTATATAATTATATTTATTCTTACCTACTTTATACTTTTATACCGTAATAATTAATTGCACCTTTAAACTATCGCGTTTTTATATATATCTTTTTCGACCCTTAAAGTTGTATAGCGTTTAATTGTATAATCCATCCCCTATATCGAGGTCGCTATTAATCGTAGACCCTAATATATAGAGTCGCTTTATTAAACCGCGGATTTATTAAAGTTATAACTTAAATACGGGCTAGTTATTATAATTACGCCTTTTTATTGCTATAGTCTCTCTATATCGCTATAGAACTACGTAGTAGAAGATAGTAATTATAATTATAATTACTATTCCGCTAGTAGTAACGGTAGTAATTTCTACCTATTTAATTATATTGCGCCTAGCCCGGGGTCCGGATTTAAACTTAACGTTTATAATTTGAGCGTACTTTCCTAATTTCTTAATAACGAATTAATTAACGATATAATTATTATAGGAGTGGTACTATCTATTTTAGACGTTACTCCCGATATTTAGAATTTTGTTATTAGTATTGTTTTCGATCTTTACCTTTCTCCTATACTTAAAGAATATTAGGAGATTGCTACTAATATTGATTAATAGCCGGCGTTTTAATTTATTATTAACGTACTTAGCTGAATATTCGCCCGAATTTTTATTAATTATAATACTATTATTATAGAATATTAGCAAATTTAGTAGTAGTATTAGGAAGCCTAGTAGGTTATTACTACCCTACGTGAATAGATTATTATTATATTTTTTAATACCCTTTTAATAACCCTTACTACTTCTAACGAGGGCGCCCTAATTACGCCTATAGCAATTTCGATAGCCTTTATTATTCGCCTTCCTAAGCGTATTATCGAAGACCCTCCCGTTTTTACTAATAAAGGGAAGGATAATACTATATATTATAATACTTTCCGCTTATAGCGCTATTAAATTAAAATTATTTAAGAGTTTAATATAATTTATTTTCCTAACGAGCGGATTAAAATTATAAAGGCTATATTCCGTTTAGGACTAGATTTATATATAATATTTGAAGGTAGCCTAATTAAAATTAAGGAATTCCCTACTAACTCCGATTAATAGCCGTAGAAAATAAGCGAAATCTTTCTCTAATATTTAATAAATCGGTATAATAATATAAATATTAAATTAAATGCCTATAGATATTTAATCGACCTCTATTAAGGCGGTATATTATTCTTATACTTTGAGATCGAATTTACTAAATTTATAAATAAGTATAGTTTTATTAATATTATAAAGGTTTATTACTTTTATAATAAAATTAATAAGAAGTTCTATTAAACTTTAATCTCTTAGGATTTCCCGGGTAATAACGAATATATTAAATAGCTATAATTAGTTAGAAAAGTCAATAGGAAGATCGAGGACGCCGAATATTATAATAAGGTTATAATTAACTTTTCGGCTAATTTTGCTAATAAGGGCGGCGGTAACAGCTCTAACGGTAATAATAATAGTAATAATAGATCCGCCCCTCCCGCTTCGGCCGATAATAGAATAATAAGCTAAGGAGGAAATTAGATAGATCTAAACGTAACGAATATATTTACTATATTCGACCTAGAGGTTTTTAGGGAGCGTAGGGAGAAGGGACTTTACTATTGTTATAATTAGTAGGGATATATAGCTTATAATTACCTTAATTCGATTAATTAAGGTAGTAAACTTTGTATTAACGGGGTCTTTATTAGTAAGGAAAAGAAAAAGAATAAAAATAAGGGATAAGGAAGTTGGGGTAGTAGAGGAAATAGTAGGAGCGGATTAAGAGGCGGAGGAGGAGACGTAATGGAAGTCCGGGCTACGGGAATTATTAATACTAAAAAGCCTAATAAACCTATTATAGGCGGCGAATATTATAATAATTAGGGAAACGAATAGCCTTTATACTTAATCGTATATAGAGGCTTAACCGGTTAATTATATTATAGAGAGAATAGGATCTTTTCGTTAATTTAGAGGAAGTATAGATCTAATTATTAAATAATATTATTCTTCTAAATACAATTCTATTATTTATATATATAATTACTAATATATATAAAAATTATTGTATTACCTTCGTTAATAGCGGGTATTCTATATATACTTTTATCGACCGTTCCTTCGTTTAAGAATATAATTTCCTTTATTTTCTATTACTTTATCTTAAGAAATTAATATTTGCGGACGGTAACGTTAAAGGTATTATTAAAATAGTAGTAAAAGGAAGGCTATAGATCGGTTACTACGAAGAGACTATTACCTTTTTAATATATAACCTCTATAAGAAATACCCTATTATCCTAGACTATCCTTAGATAATAACCTATAAATTATATATCGATTATAAAAGTAGTAGTATATAATTCAATTATTTTAATTATTATAACCGCTATTTACTAACAAATCTCTTTAACAATTAAATAGAAGCGCCTTAAGCGCTCTCTAACCCCGTCTCTATTATTATCGCCTATATTTATAAGAAGGTACTTCTCCCCCTTATTTCTATTAAAAAGGGTATTATACTATCTATACCTTATAAGAGGGGTAATACCCTTCCTAAGGGTAGTATTAGTACTATCCCTAAGGGTTATTTCTATAAAGAAGAAATCTTAGGGGCGGAAGGCGAAAATCCGTTCGTTAGGGGACTTTAATTTAAAGATAAAGGACTTAAGGAGTAGACCTCCGCGTTTAAAAATAAAGGGGAAATTTTATTACTATTAATTTTGTACCGTACCTTTATCGGTTATTAGGCGGGGGCGAAGGTTAAATTTATTACTAATATTATTACGGTATTAATTAAAACTAAAAAGGACGCGCTATATTAATTTTATATTAAACCGGGTAGAAGGCGCGTATTAGTAGGGGATTATCGAATATTAATCTGGCTTAGTAAATTAGTTAATAATAAAATTAATCCTACGGATATTTATAAATTAAATACTACTACCTTTAATTTTATTTATAAAAGAGATTAATTTTAATTATATATAATTAATTATACGTAATTTAAATAGTTAGTAGTACTTTCAGAGTTTAGCGAAATGGATTTTATATACGAAATAGCGTAAAATATTATTAAGGGGAGAGGAGAGTAATATAAGAAGGACTTTTTATTATCCTTTTACAATTTTATTAATAATATAGTGGGGAAGTACGGATTTAATATTAAATAGGAAATAGTAATTATTATACGAACGGTTATATTAATAAAAGATTTCGTAAAGGACGCCCTATTTTACGAAGTAATAATTCGATATATATACTTCGTTAAAATTTTAGAGGAGGATATATAGAAATTTATAAATAAAATAAATAAGTTGTAAAAGATTAAGGAGGAGATTAGTAAAATATTATTACTTTATTACTAATTTTACGTTAATACTTTTCTATTAGCGTTAATAGATTAACTCCCCCCTAACCGGTCTTATAATTATAAAATCGAATTTTAATTAAGAGAGTAAATATTATACATTAAACCTAAGCCTATATCGCCTATCGAAATTATTATTATTAAGAAGTAAATTAATAAGAATTTTAGGAAAAAGTTTATCCGGCCTTCTTAATCTATTTCTATAGCGCCTATCCTATTAATAAAGAAATTAGGGGGCGGAGTTTATATTTATATAGATTATTGGGGCGTTAATAATATAATATTTAAAATATAATACCTATTATTATTAATTAAAGAGACGTTAGACGCAATTTATAAAGCGAAAATCTTTATTAAATTCGATATAATTTCTATATTTAATTATATATAAGTAAAGGAAAGTTACAAATAGTTTATAATTTTTATTATTCGCTTTAGGCTCTTTGAATTATTAATTTATTTATTTAAATTATAGGAAGTATTAGGGATTTTCTAGAACTATATTAATAATATCCTATATAATATTTTTAATATCTACGCTACCGCTTATTTAAACAATATCTTTATTTATTTAGAAAACGAGGAGGAGTATATTAAGTATATTAGTAAAGTATTAAAACGGATAATCGATGTAGGTTTATAAATCGATATTGATAAATACGAATTTTATATTAAATATATTAAATATTTGGGGCTAATTATTATTCCAGGAAATATTAAAATAAATTTAGAAAAAGTAGTGGCTATAACCTTTTAGGAGGCTTTAAATATTAAGAGAGCGCTATAACGCTTCTTAAGGTTCGTTAATTTCTACCGTCGGTTTATTAAATATTTCTCTATATTAGTTGGTCCGTTATACGAATTAATAAAGAAGGATATTAAAGATTAGGAGTAGAAGGATTATTACTAATAGTCTTTTAAAGTATTAAAGAAGGCTTTTATAAACGGACCCGTTCTATATATTTTCAATTAATTGAAATAGACGGTTGTAGAAATAAATACATTAAATTAGGCCTATAGAAAGACGTTTTCGTAGTACGATGAGGATAGGGAATTAAAATTAATTGCCTATTTTAATTAACGGTATTTATTAGCGGAATATAATTACAATATTTATAATAAGGAACTCTTCGCTATTATTAAAGCTCTAAAGGAATAGAAATTAGAATTGGAAGGAGTATAAAAGCCGGTAGAGATTATTACCGATTATAAGGGCTTAAAATTTTTTATAGTTAATAAGTAATTAACCCTAAAGTATATATAATAATTTTAATTCCTATTACGTTTTAATTTCACTATTTAATACCGGCCGGGCTCCTTATAAGTCCGCCCGGATACGTTAAGCCGTAAGCTAAAAGACGTCCCGAAGGATACGGGAGATAAGAGGTTGCTAGCGTATAATAAAGTATTATTAAATAAGAACGTCTTTATTAATAGGGCGTTCGTATTAGAGGAGGAGATTTCTACGTTAGAAGAGGAGATTTTTATAGTCTTCGTCGGTACCGAATATATTTATAACCTCGAGGTTATAAATAAGACGTTAGTAAATAATTTTATTATAGATTATTATAAGAAATTAACCCTTTTATAAAATGTACGGGCCTATATATTAAATTTAATTAAGAAGGCGTAGTCGAAGGAAGTAAAGGATAATTTTAAAAAGCTTTTATTCGTAGAGTATTATATTATTTAAAGGCGGATCTACTATTATAGTTCTATCTTCCTTAATTTTAGCGATATAGATATTTATTACTAATTAATCCGCTACGCTTATAATATACCGGGTATAGGGTATTTAGGGAGGAAGAAGATATATAGCCTCCTCTTATAATCTTTCTTTTAATTAAGGATATATAACGCCGTTAAAATCTATTATAAGAATTGCTTAATATGTATAAAGATAAAGCTAATACGGTATATGCTATATAAGTTATTTAAGCCGCTAGCGGTACTATTTATACTATAGAAAGATATTTTAATCGATTATATTACGCCGTTAATATTATATAAATAGTGAGGGCAAACGTTTAAATACGTTATTATAGTTGTAGATTAGTTAATAAAGATACGGTATTTTATTCCTATAATCGGTTTAATAGTAAAGGAGTTAATTAATTAATTTATTAAGCGGGTTTATAATATTTACGGTCTACTTAATATTATTATATTAGATAAGGGTTTTTAATTTATTTTATAGTTTTAAAAGATATTGTTAACGAGATTGGAAATTAAATTAACTCCCTCCTCTACTTTCTATTTAACTATTAACGGATAGACGGAATGGATTAACGCCGAGATAGAAAGATATTTACGAACCTTTATTAATTAGGTATAAAACGATTAGGTAAATTAGTTCCCTATAGCGGAATTTACCGCTAATAATCTCGTATTAAAAACGATAGAAATATTACCCTTCTTCGTTAATTATAGTTTTTATTTATAGATAGGCGTAGAGTTAATTAAATTATACCTTCTAAATATATTATAAATTTAGTAGGATAAATATTTTAAGGTTTTAAAAATTATTAATTGTTTTAAAATAATCTTAGATTTTATTATAGTAAAAGTAAAAGAGGTTTAACGACGGTATAAGGATAATATTAATACGAGTAGATTAAATACTTTATAATATAAGGTTGGGGATAAAGTTCTTTTAAATATAGAGAATTTTAAAATAGGGAAGCTATACGTAAAATTAATACCGCTTTGTAAAGGGCCTTTCGAAGTTTTTAAAATTTATAGCTATATTATTATATTCCGTTTATTAATTAATATAAAGTATAATTTTATTTTCTATATTAATAAAGTTAGATTTTAAATAAGAAAGATAGAAGGGGATATTAAGGCGAACTACGGGCGAATTATAAGGTAGATAAATAATAGGAAGGATTTTGAAGAATAAGAGTTTAAAATTATCGATAATTACTAGAAGAACTTAGATAATAGACGATAGGAGTACTATATTATATAGGCGCCGCTATACGTACTTAATTAATAATTATATAAGAATATAGAAATATATCCGGAGGAGATTAGGAGGTTCTATAATAATAATCCGGACGCTTTAGCGCTACCGGTTTGGACCGCCGCCGAAAGATAGAAGGATTACAAAACGGAGGCTGGAGTAAATTAATAAGGTAAAGGAGTAGATTAGCCGTTAGAGGCTAAGGAGGATAGATAGTATAAGGGGCGGAGGAAGTTACTGCGTAGGGTAGCAGCGGCCGTAGAAGCTTTTATAGCGTAGGCTAAACGATTATTAAGTATTTCTAGTATTTTATATATTATTAGTCAATTATATAATTTCTTTTAGCCCGGGGTAGTATTATAGGGTTAATTTTGTAATAGTTTATAGTAGCGATAGTACTAAATTTGAATTAGAGATTAGTTTATAATTTAGATTATTATATAAAACTATTATAACGTTTGTAATAACTTTAATCGTTATTATTATATAACGGTCGTATTAGTTTTGTAGCGCTTATAAGACTATTATAGAGTTGTAAATTAGAACTAGCCTATAAAGGCTAGTCTTAGAGTACACCCTTGGACCTTCCCCTTTCCTCTCCTTATACAATTATATTTGTTCTTACCTACCTTGTGCCTTTGTACCGTAATAGCGGGGTAATATAATCAATTGAAATATCCTTCTATAGGGCTAAGGAGATAGCGGTAAATTTAAAAAAACCTATAGAGCTATATTTAAAGAACTTCGTCTTTACGTACAGGAGGTAACCTTTATAGAAGAGGCGGACATTATAATATATACCCTCCTAAAAGAATTCGCAAACAAATAGGTTATATATAATATCTTTACCTAAGTACCCTATATTAAACGAATTATACTACTAACTAATTAATTAGAATTAAAATTCCTTATCCTTAGGGTCGATAATAATACAATTACGCCACTTCGCTATTCTATTAGAAAGGATATAATACTTAAAAAAGGCGCGGCTAAAGATTTTATAAATTAATAACGGCTAGCGGCGAAAGGATTTATTTAATAAATAAGCCGTAAACTTTTATAGAAACGGGGAAGTCTCGTAACTAATATAAATAAAATTATTAATTAATTAATTATCGAAGTCTTTAAAGCCGAAGAAACAAAAGTTAAAGGTAGCTATAGGATTATTAACTTTAAAGCAGCCCTCTTTAAACTAAGAAAAATCGAGGAACTATCTTTAACGGGCGGCGAAGTAATCGTTTTCCACACCTATAGAGCAATCGTTAAATTTATAACTAAAAGCGTTTGGGCGAAGGTTCTAAGGGCTAAGGGTATAACGGATTAAGAAATTAAATTATAAAAAGAATTAGGACTAATATATATACCGCTAAATAAACTACTTATTTATTATAAAAGTAACAAGATTTTTATAATCGCTAAAAATATCAAAGGGAACCTAAACGCCTTCGAACTCGGGGCGCCACTCCTTAAAAGCTTTAATAATAACAAAGAATTCTTTATTATAAATATTATAATTATACTCCTATACGCTATACTTAGCCGAAAAGTAGGCGATAAAGTACAAAACACCTTTATCGTCGTACTAAGAGAGCGTACCGCCTACAACCCAATTTGAAGCATCCGTTTCTACTATAATTTTCTTAATCTAATCGTAAATTTTAAAGACGGGGCTACTAATAAAAATTTATTTAAAAGAATCGAATATAACCTAGTAACAGTCGGTCCAAATCTATAATATATCTTTCGTAATTAATTTATAGAGGGGGGCCGCAATTAAGGAGAAGGAATATATAAACTATCGGTAAAAATTTATAAAATCGAAGAAAAATTAGAAGGATTTTTTAGACTTTAGAACTTACTATTTAATAACAGCCTTAACCTTCTTTAAATCTATTTTAATACCGCCCAACGTAATAATAAGCCCTAAATACTTAGTATACTTAATATAGAACTTATATTTATTAATATCTATATTAAGGCTTACTTTTACTAATTATTTAAGAATATCGTTAACGTAGCATTCATAGTCCTATTCGTTATCCGAATAAATAAAAATATTATCGAAGTAAATAATAATATAAATATTAAGTACGTTATAAAGGATATCGTTAATATAATTCTAAAAAGCGCTAAGGGCGCCCTAAAAGCTAAAAGGGACAATGAAATTTTCAAAGAGATTAAAGCGGGTAATAAAAATAGTAAACTATTCGTAGCCTTTTTTTATACGAATATAGTTAAAAGTAGCGATAATATCGAATTTAATAAAAATTTTAATATAGTAAATAACATTAAGTATCTCTTTAATTAAAGGAAGGGGGTAGCGAAATTTAAATATAATATTATTAATACCGCAGTAATCAATATAAATACAAATTCTACCTCCCGGTTTTTTAATAAAGAGAACCAAAGAGGAGGTTTAGGATTAAGAAGGCCAAATGAATTTCTTTTAGAAATTATTATCGATCTATCGTTTAATAATATTAAATTCGTCCGGATTAAAAGCGTAACTATATACTACGGGCGCCTCTTCTCCGGGTTTGAATTCGATTTTAAAATTATAAGCGCAATTAGGGGGAAGTATTTTAACCGTAGCCTAACAAAAAGTATTCGTATAATACTAATATTAACTAAAAAGCTTAGTCCGGATTTAATCGTTAATTTTATAGGGCTTATCCACCTTTTTATAGAAAATATTAGTATCTTCGGAAATAATTTTATTAAGGGCGATATTATTAATTGCAAAATATTCGTTAATAACCCCCTCGTATTTAGTAAAATTCCTATTTGTATTATTAAAAGGGATAAAATTTAAAATTCGGGCGGTATAGAGGGCTATCTCTATACTCTAGCCTACGAGGGCGTCGATTTACAAGTAGAAATTAGAGCCGAAGAACTTTTTATATTATTAATTATAATTGAGGAGGATTTATTCAATAATTTAAATTATTAATTCGTTACTAAGAATAGAAAGCTCTAATTTACTAAGATTATCCTCCGCTTATTCCTCGTTGTATATACGTTTAATATTTTCTTCTATATTAGTTTAGATCGTTCGGATAATTTAAAATTTGAAGCGGTTAATAAATTCGAAAAAATTAGGCGCTAAGAATTCTTTAATATCTTTAGAGTCAATAGGGCTATAAAAAAAGGAGGAAAGGTAAAGGGGAGCGAAGGAAACTATCGAAAATATAAATACTTAACCTAGGCCTACAAAGGTATAATCAATAAACTTAGGGCTAAACCGGTTAGTAATTTACTTAAAGCAATAACGAAAGACCTATTAAATTAGGGAGGCTAGGGAGGCGTAGCGTAATACTATAAAGGCCGGGTTAAAGTCCGTAGTCGAGGTCGGAAGAAGGTTTACATTTAGGGTTAAAGGAACGGGCTTTACATCTATATCTAGGGCTAGAAGAACGGGTTCCGTATTTAAGAGGGGTTCCGCAACTAAAAGGGTTCGAATAATAACTTCGGCTAGCGAAAGAGGGTAGGAATCGCCCTCGTCTTTAATATCTTCGACTATAGGAACGTAATACGCCGCTATATTAGCCTTCATTACCTTTAAATTAGGGGTTTAGGAAGTAATCTATAAGGACGGGGCGCGGCGTAGATCTTAATATAAATTAGTTAGTAAATAGCCGCGGGCTTTATAAGCGGAAGTAAAGGAGAGGGTATTAAAGGACTACGAAATTATTAATAAATTTTCAATATCTTCAATTATAGGAACACAATACGCCGCTATACTAACCTTCATTACTTTTAAACTAAGGGGCTAGGAGGCAATCTATAGGGACGGGGCGCAGCATAGATCCTAATATAAATTAATTAGTAAATAATTGCAGGCTTTATAAACAGAGGTAAAAGAAAGGGTATTAAGGGGCTACAAGATCGTTAATAAATAATAAGCGAATTAAAGGTAACTAAAGATAACCAGATTATTAGGGACGAGGTTATAAATAAGAAGATTAATAGTCTCATAGTATAGGCCTGCCTATATAATAAATTGGGAAAAGTAAATAATATTGCCGCCCTTTATTTCCCTTCCGTTAATAAAATAAAGGACTTTAGGGGTAGTGAGGCAGTAAATTAGTAAACGGTAGCAGTAAATAAAGGAATAATTAATAAAATTAAGAACAGTATAATTACTATTAATAAGAGCAGAGTAGTATAATTTACGTAACCCGTTAGAAAGGTAAATAGAGAAGTTCAAAACATTTAATTATTTATAATAGCTATTTAAAGAAAACTTATTTATTTTTATAATATTAAATAGTATAAAGATATTTCCTATTCTTCTTATAAATTTAAGCCTCTAAACGCAATTTAACAAAGAAGTTATATATTTCCCTAATCGATAACTCCTTATTTATTACCTACGAAAGGGCTAACAAAACCTTATTAATATTAGGGAATCGATTGGGTACTATTAAGGACTATAGCATTAACTTAGTAAGATTACTAGCTATATTTAAACTATTAACTGTATTTAAATTAGCCGGATTACTAACTATAACCGCTACAGGAACCGCCTCTACCCCTTTTACCGCGGCCGCAGCCGCTATTACAAATAAAAGGAAGGAATTCTTTATAGAAATTCATTTTACTATAGCAAGCGGAGGAATAATAATTAGGGCGCCCGTAGCGAATATAAGCGCTAGACTTCATACGGAAATTAAAAACGTTTTAAAAAATTATAGCGCAAACTATAATATTAATTGCGGACAACTTATTAAAATCTATAGCATTGCTACTATAACTAGTCGTAACGTAAATAGCCGTAAAAGAAGAGGCTACGCCAAAGGTCGGGCTATAAAATTTATAGAAGGGACTATTAATTTTAGAATAGTAGGCATTATTTTTAAATTATTAAACGAGGGTATAAACTAAAGTAAACTACTTAGAATAGTCCAAGCCTAAGGGCTAAAGAATCTATATAGTAAAAGCGGTACGAACTTTATCGTTAACTTTATTTTTAAGGAAATAGACCTTTATAGCATCGTCGAAATTATAATAATCAATAATTTAAATCTACTAATTTTTAAAATCGGACTAGCGTATACTTTTACTTATAGTAAGGTCGTTTAATTCACAGCGGACGAAGATAGTTAAGTTATTATTATTATATTTAATATTAAATTCCTCTTTAATAAAGGCGCTAATAGTCTTCTATTTCTATTTCTCCTTATTTAAATTGAAATCGACAATATAAAATAGGGCCGTTTCGTAAGCGGAAAAGGGGGCGCCCTCGAAGGACTTAACAATAAACGAGAATTTTTTACGCTCGTTAAAAAAGAATATAGGGTTATCTAATTAAATAAGGGTAATCCTTATATATTAAATACAATATTTCTCAACCTTCTTTAAAAGGGTTTCGCCCTCGCTATCGAAAAGTTTAATATAAACGCGGGAGGAATAATCCCCAAGACTATCGACGATAAAAATAAATATTACAACGTCCTTAAGAATAGAAGCTACGGAGTTAATACATTTAAATTTCTTTTATAGGGACTTAATAATCCTAATAACGGAATCGAAGGCCTATTAGAAGGCTTTATTATCTAAGTCGAATTCGTTAGCGCGCTAGTTAATATTAGCGTAAGTCTTTTTAAGGATAGAATACTTTTTTTCAAAAAGAATACTATTATTTAGAAGGTAAACGTTTTCGGCCTAAAATTGAAAGTATCGAATTTAGAGATTAGTATACGCCTCGTAGAAAGATTAGAATTCCTTTCGGGTAGACTAGAGTAGAGCGAAAGTAATAATAGAATTGGCGTTAAATAAATAGCCGAAAAAGAGAGAAGTATTATAGAAAATAAAGTTAATAGAAAAATTAATAACGTACTACTCTTCCCTTATAGAGGTAGAAAGGCTATTAAAAATAACGAGAATTATTTAGAGGGTTTCGTAGAAATCGGTATTATCCGGGTCGGTAATTAAGAAGGAACCGATAGTAGTAATTATAATAAAGTTATTTATAAAGGGGGCGCTAAGAATTAATACCTTTAGGAGTTTGATATTGGGCATTGAGTTAATTGATAGGAATTTGTAGGTGTTTCGAGCGGACCCCGTCTTTAAATAAGCGGGCAAGGGTTTCTTTATAATATTTATAAGAAATATAGAATTTTATTTAATTAAAAGACGGGGTAAAGCCTACGCTTATACTTCGATGATAGGCCGAATTTTGAAGTCTTATTTGTGCGCGTAGTACTAAAGAGGTATAATAAATTATTACAAGGTAGAGGTATAATTAAGGGTAGGGTAAAATATATATTATTATATAGAGGAGGGGAAAGGAAGTATATGTAGAGGGTTAGCTATATAGGCGAGAGCCCTAGAGCTAGCCCGAGGTTACGTATCTACGTACGTAACCGGACGGCATAGTTCTAAACTATACCGAAGTACTCTAGTACATCGTAATAGTAATACTTAGCGCTAGGCAGGTCACAGGTAGGCTAACCCTATGATAGTTAATAGTTCGATTGGTATAGTTATTAATATTACATGGGATGGTGATCCGCTATATAATATTTAATAAGTTATCTTGTATTTAATTCTTAATTTAGCTATCTATTCATTTATTTTGCTAATTGAAACGCCCATCCTTCCACCGTTGAGGCGCTTCGATCGGGCCCACCAAAGGTGCCATGGAAATCCACACCAAAGGTCGTGGTCCGTGGGCCCATCGAAGCCGAAACTGGAAGGAGCGGCGATTTCTGTCTATCCGGGTCCAACGTGCAGAAAATTCCACGTGCCGCACGGACCATTTCTAACCCAAATAGGCATTAATGTGGGGATCGGGACACAGTGTCAATAGCAGCGACAAAAAATTTGCCAAATGTGCCTTTGGATAAACACCATTCCTCAACCAGAGGATACATCAAAGTGCACTCAATTGTAGATTGTTCGCCTCAATTTTGCGGTCATTTTGGCATTTTGTGCACGTTGTCATGAGGTTTGGTTGTTGAGAAAAGTCGAAAAGAGTAGTTTTCATTGAAATGCGACCGTCGCATCCAAATGACCAAGTCCCCAAATAACCAAGTCCCCAAATGACCAAGTCCCCAAAAATGACCAAGTCCCAAAAATGACCAAGTCCCCAAAATGACCAAGGCCGCGATAATAACCAAGTCTTTCTAATGAAAGCGAGGTTTCTCAACGATAGATTGATGCATGCACATGCAAAAGGTACCAAAATGATCGGAAAAGGCTAGCGAACATTTTGCATCTAGTTGCACGCCGATGCACCCTTTGGTTGAGGAGGAATCTCAATTTCCAATCTTTTTGAGCTGCGGCTAAGAAAAGTCCATGTTTCTCAAAATGACCAAGTCTTTTCAATGACCAAAACTCCTAACCCTAAAAATGACCAAATCTTCAAAACGACCTTCTTTTCAATGACCAAAATTTGAAAAATGACCGTGTCTTTTCAATCACTAATAACCCTAACCCTAAAAATGAAAAAAAGGCACCAAAATGATGAGAAAAAGAGGGCGGACATAATGCACCCGGCTATAAGTTAATCCGGCCTTTAGTTGAGGAGGAATTTTGATTTAAAAAAATTTAACAGATGAGTCCTTAAGATTTAAAATCCTCTTTTTTTTTTTTTAAAAAAAAAAAAAGGTGGAAGGAGTAATGGGCGTTTCACCGTCTCCCTTGGGCAGAAACCTAGCTCCGCCCAAGGGAACACTATTTTATTATTATAGCCTAGAAGCCGGTAATCTACCCTTTATTATACTAGTATACTTCCTTAACTATAGAGGACCACCCTATTTCGAAGATTATCTAGATCTTAATATTTATGTTATCCCTATCTTTCGATCTATTCGAGAATTTATAAAGGGAGTTTATAATTATAAAAGGGTATAATTCCTATTAACTATTATATACGCTATTATAATATATAAATTATAAAGTTAAATATTAAATAGGGCTATATACGATATATTGAAAAAGGACTTTGTAATTGGCCTCTCTTATATAGTTATATTTCGTATACGTACCCTCTAAGGCTTTATATTTAATGAAGCCTTCGATATTGATTTATTATGTATTAGAACTGATAGGATATATTGTTATAAAACTTTAGATATTATTAGACGACGTCTATAGTAATTAGTACCTGGCTAACCCCTACCGCTATATTATATCCGTAATATAGGTAGTCCTCCGGCTTCTAATTAGTTTCGGGAATTACTATTGGGACCGGGTAATGTTAATAATAATAGTAATACTAGTAATAGCTGGCCGGCCTAGAGAAGAGGATAAGGTAGACTTTATAGTAGTAGAGTTGCTAGTCGACTACGCGGTAGACCGCCTGCTAATGCTGCTACTGCTATATAATAATTAGTTAATGCTGCTAGAGCTACTTCTAGTAGTAGACGTCGTAGAAGATTGCCCGGTAGTAGAATTGGTAATGTAATTAGTTTTAGAGTAGGAAGTATAATTCCTTCTAGTAGGCTTTGTAAAAGACTTTGTAAAAATATTAGTGCTAATAGACCGCCGCAATTGAGGGGAGGATAAATTAATATAGATATAGAGGAATCGATAGGGTATTTATAAAAATAAATATAATAGTAGAATTTACGTTGATAAATACTTGAATGAGTACTTTTGTAACTGTAACGTTCAAAATTAAATAATAAATAAGAATTTAGTAAATAAATATTTAAATTAATACTTTTGTAATTATAATTATAATGTTTATAAGTAAGAATTTAAGAAAAAAAAGTAAAAAAGAGTTTAAGACTTATAAAGTACGCCCTACCCGAAGTTTCTAGAGCGTAAAGTATTTTAAGCCTACTATAAGGGATAGCCCGTCTTAATTATACTTTAATCTCTTACTTTACTATACTATAGGATTTCGTAAGCAAATTCCCTAATTCGGTTACCCCAAACGGATAAGTTAAAAGAGATTTGAAAGATATTAGTAATAAGGGGGACTACGCATTTACAATCTATAGTTATATTTGTAAAAGAAAGAGAGAAAGAGAAAAAGAAAGAATTACAAATAAGATTCGAATTTGTAGTCTACTTACACTAATAGCAACGCTTTAATTGTTATCATACGCCGCTATATTATAGGGCCCTTATAGTACCCCCTTTCGGGGGCTGGTGATAGTACGGTTGGGAAATATAAATTATAAAGAGCGTTATTTAGAATTATTTGGAATAATAATAGAAATCTGAACGGGAGAGTAAGTTTGGGATATTTGGTAATATTTTGGCTAGTATTTTGAATTTGGTAATGTTTTTCTTAGTGTTTTGGTTCTAGTAATATTTTAGTATTGGTAATATTTGGTAATATTTTTCTTGGTATTTTGGAAGATGTAGATCCGTGGGCGTTTCACTGTCTCCCCTGGGATTTAAGGCTCCGCCCAGGGGAAGACTATTTTATTATATATATATATATTTTATAAGAGAAAAATAAAATAGTGTTTCTTTAAGTAGAGTTAAATGTGTCCGAGAGAGATAGTGGAACGCCTATAAATCCTTC
>RAKG01000175.1:0-31121 GCA_009802275.1 Neurospora sp. CHS-2018a | reverse complement strand
GAAGTGTTTTCTCGCCTCAATATTCCGAAGCAAATTTAATAAAGCAAATCAAATATTAAAGTAAATAAAGCAAATCCGACCTCCAAAATACGCAAATAAATCAAATCTGGTCCCGGATTTGATTTGATTTGATTTGTGTGAACCACTGGAACCAACGTTCGAAGCAAGTCTCTTTGGAATCCACCACCCTCATGTGGCCCAGGAACGCCCAAGATTGAACAAGAACATCGATGACTGCCTTGCCCAAGGCACTATCAAGCGTCCGATTAACCACGTCATGGTCCAGGCGACGATGGGCTGTGTACCCACGCGGCGTTTATCGAGGGTGTCAATTTCGGTAACAACAACCCAGACCCATCTGGGATGACGGAGGATACACCACCCTCTCAACAAATAATCCATCAACTTGAAACATCATCACAAGAACGACGGAAGGCCTATTTGGCCAAACAACGAGCAGATTACCACAAGTTCAAAGAACAATACCCACGACGTTGGCGGAAAATGGCCGACAAGAAAAACGCGACTGCATCGAGGGTGTACTTCGATAGGAAGCACRACGGGGTGATCGACAGAGCCAATCTGCTTGTGCCGCTGCCTTCAGCTGGTATGCATGTGGTTTTTCTGCAATGTGTTTYGGTACCTCAAGAGGCTCAACCTGGTGCAAATTTCTCTAGATTTGTGTCATTAGCAACATCTCTTGATGGCACATATTCGGAAAAGCTAGGTATGTTGTTATCTTCGATAAAGTCTCTCCAGATTTCGGAAATTCTTCTATCTCCATTATTGCCCAACAGAGATCGAAAGAGACAGCACTTTCCTCCCACTCCTTGAACTCCCTGCTGCAGGTTTCCTAGGCCCTTCTCTTCATCACGGGAACTGCACCGCGGATGAGAACCGGAATCCCTAACACGAGGACGCCCACTCCTTTCCTCAAATCAGTGTATGTCTCCTGTTCCTTCCGCACGCATTGCTTCTTTTCTCTCTGGTGCTTCCTCATCAATGGCATGATGTTTCCTCTTAAGTCCTGCAATGGCCCAGTGCAGAGGGTTCGATCTGTTGAGGCCGATATATTGGTAGCTATCCTTAGGCCAAGGACAAAGGTCCTGGCCATTTGCATCGTGGAAGCCCCAAACTGCATTGCTCTTCATCGACCAAAGTATACAATGCATGGCAGCCTCTAGGGCTACAACCAGAGCTCGCGTTTCGTCAGTTTGCTGAGATGGGATGGGTAGTTGTGCCAATTTCTCAGTATGGACGAGGGTGTAGCCCTCTTCGAGTTTCTCTGCCGATATACTGGTAGCTATCCTTAGGCCAAGGACAAAGGTCCTGGCCATTTGCATCCCAGTCGTCAGTCAGCACAGTAACCGCCCCAGCTACCCTCAAGGTAGAAATCCTGGGTATACCGAAGCTCGCCAGTGAAATTGGTGCCTGTGGATGAAGTTTTGAGGTAGGTGAGGCACATTGCTAGAAAGGTCGCCGTCAAATGGATCCTGTTTCGGTTCTCTGGGAGGCGTTGTTCTTCTGTAGGGTTCCTTAAGTCCCCGACTCGGATGGAATACCTATGGCGTGGGAGGGACATTCGGCGCATGTGCGGTGGTGGTCAGGATGTGGCCGTACTGTGGGTGGGTGGTTTAAAGGAATTGGGGAAATCGTGAAAGCCCCAAACCGCATCGACCACAAGATGCAATGCATGCTCGCTTCGATCGCTATAATCAAAGCTCGGATAGCGGCGGTGTAACGCTGCAAAAGTGAGGTCCTTCAACGAAGTCGGGCTCACCATACACCTGGAAGGCGCACGTGCCAGAACCTGTATTTTAGATGGACTTCTGGACCCCGCATTTCTTCTTAGACTCTTACCTCTACAACACACATACACACAAATCTACTCTACTCTTTTGAGGTCCCCACACTCTGCGTTTTTCGTGCATCTATTCAGACTTGCGTTGCATCCATTTTGGAACACCCTCTCCTGTAATCCCCAGTTTAGGGGGCAAACCCTTTCGTGCACAATTCGCGCATTCTCCGAAGTATGGTTCGTATGACATTTCCTGCACGGGTGCGGATCTGCACCCGCAGCACATGCCAACCATGCTATGTGGTCCCGGGCACGGAGATGGTTTTCGTAACCCTCATCTCTCCGGAAGCTGAACGAATCCGCATACCACTCAACGTCATGACAGATGCCGCACTCGATAACAGAGGGCTTCTCCGGCGGGAATTTGACTAACAACCCGGCATGGACGAGGGTTGTTGTAGCCCTCTTCGAGCTTCTCTTGACGCCTGTAGCTGAAGGTTGTTTCCCAGAGCCGGCCCTCGCTGCTTGGCATGGTATTCACGGTCTTGCCGCAGCTTTGACAGACGTCTAGCCTCTTCCACTTCATCCTTTGATAAGCCTTGAGTAAACCATTGAAGACGACGCATAAAGATGTTGCTCCAGCGGGAGACCGCTTGCCTATGCACCCCGAATTCGATTGGGATTTGCAGGCATTGGTGGGCCAGGCAAGTGTTCCTCAGCGACGCGATGTAAGTGATCATGCTGTTCAACGGAGAATGTGGATGTGTCAAATTCGAGCCAGCTCGCCGCGGGGACTGGATGGTTTGCACCGGACGTTCAAGCGGGAGACGGATGAGCATGGAGTTGAGTGTGATGTCTACTACACCAAAAGGGAGGATGGTACTATCACCCGTGCCATCTGGATCCCGGTAAATCCTCTCGAGGATATTCCGGAGTGGCCAGAGCCCCTGCCGGACGAGTTACAACTCGAATTCCCATCGCCTCCGCGTACCCCCGCCTCTCTTCCGTACCAAGGCCCTCCGTCCAAGCATCGTGGGAACACAATCCTTCATATGGTAGTGATGAGCCCCATTGGTCATTGCTAAGGTTCATTCGTTATTTGTGAGGGTGGCGTTCATGAGATTCGTCCACCTTACTGCCCGGGGTGACCTGTACCCAATGGCTGACCCAACCTGGAAGCATCACCTAGATGCGCTGCGCAGGTGGGCCAGTGACATCGGCCGGGGGGAAGAACATCTACGTATAGCCTTTGAAAAAGCCATGAAGTATTCGCAGCCAGGATTCGTTGATCTCAAGCTCGCCGCGGACGGTGCGTACAAGTATGTGTCAGACGGTGTTCACTTGTTGTTGTGTATAGTGCGGTTGGCCAAGTATATTGGCGTTAAGGTGAGCGAGTTTGTTTGGGTGGAGGAAGCGTGAGATATGTCTGGCTCGGTAACTGAGGAATTCGACGGTGATGGTCTTGATATGGCGATTGCTTCGTTGACCTTGATGGATACGTCAATGTATCCCTTGACGCTCGTCTTTTGCGGGCCTTGGAAAGCCTCGATGCGTCCCGCAGCGGAATCCGGCTGGACCTACCAGCTGGCATTCACGCCTTTGGGATTGAAGTGCGTGTCGTGGGGCCGGTGTCCGGGGCAATGCCCAAGGCGTCAAAGAGTTGAAAATTTCACCGTTCTGTGATAGCAACAGTAGTGGATAGCTAGTGGTAATGACGATGGAGCAGTAGCAACGTACTGGGAATAACTTGAACAGTTCATAAGCCAGGGTCTTGATGGTGTTGTTGCTCGACATGGTTGCTTGTTGTGGTGGTGTTGTTGGAGTGTTGTAGCTTGTTGTGGTGCGGCAATTCATCGGGCTTTTCTAATATCAACAAGTAGACGGCCCAAGATTTTTCAGGTGGTGGTCAATTAATTCGTCCGGTCCAAAAGCTCATCGAATGAGAACAGATGAAGAAGTAGTTTTGAAGCGAGACATGGGATGAAGGAGTGACGAGGAAAGCGATACAATCAGATGAAATGACATCATGCTTTCTCGGGCTCCTCTCATCATTTTCTGAGGGGCCTCTCGTGTACCCAATTTGGGCCTATATCAACTTCTTTACCCCCTCCCCTCCCCCTCTTCCCCTCGACACCTGTCTCCTCACCCTCCTCTCACACCCCGCGTCTGTTCCCTGCCCAAGTGCTGGAAGCATCGCCTCCGGACTTCTCGTGGAAGAAATTCCCTGAAGTTCTGTGCTAAATCCTTTGGCTTGGGGGTGTCGACCTTGACCGCGGCCAACACAATCGGGTCCAACAGTTCTTCATCGGTATCAGGCCTTCGTTCTGGCTGTGGACTGGAAGACATGCTGGACACCCCGAACAACAACGGCAACGACGTTCTTGGTCCCGGCCAGACCAAGAATACCAAGCCGCCCACCCCGCCCGTGTCGCCGTCGGACGATGAGCGGGCCGCACGCGTCGATGACCTCAAGCCAGAGCGCCTGACTAACCTTTCCATTGACGGAAAGGACTTCCTAGCTTGGTTTAAGAAGCAGTACATCAACGGTAAGAGGGTGCCCGCGAACTACACCTTGCTTGCGAACATGCCCGTAAGTGTCCTCGGGATGCTGCATCACCATGGGAGCTTGCGGGCGGACGGATTGGAAGGGTGAACGAGAGACCGACGAAAATTTTCCACCCCCCAGCCATCGATGACCCATCTGCTGAACGGCCAAGGTGATGAACGGGCGGATGGTGTGGGCTTCACCTTCGACGCTGATGTAGTGGTCGATACGGGCAGCTTCTAAGGCAGAATGACTTCTTGTGGGCCTCATCGTCGATGACGCTCTGGACCCTGCGGACTGTGACCAGCTTGCGCTGGTGAGTGGGAGGAGAGGTGGGGTGTGGTAGCCGGGGCAAGGCGGACGGGATGCTCGTCCTGAAAACCCATATGTTAGGGCGGTCTCTAAGATCAAGAACAAAGCCCGAGCTGGTAGGATTGAGGAAACCTCTGTGGGACATGGAGTTGAAACGACTTTCTTATGTGAGATTCGATAACCGTTTTGGTGCAGCCTGATTGACGAGGCACTGTGGAAACTATTCCGTGTGCTGGCCGATTCAACCAGCTCTGCGGCGGGGCCGGACCGGGAGGCAGTCGTCTATCGGTGGCATCCACACGGGGTCCACCCCGGCCCCGACCCGGACGCGGCATAGGCGCCGGTGTCTCGGGTAGCTGTAGTTAAACTCGCCAACTTTTGGTCTTTGTCGTAGTCACGGAACCTCAGACGTACACCTTTATCTTTATTAGTCCCGCTGCCGATGTCGATTGTAAACCAATGATGATTGATCGGGCTTTTCAAGCCCTCATAATCGCTCAACTCATCGTCGCTCTCCTCGTCGCTTGAAGTTGGTTGGTCGTACTCGTTGTTGAACGGGGTCGTGGCTGCTATAGCAGCTGCCCTTCTGGTGGTCACCATGGCGATCGATTGATGCGTAGGACACTACAACCATCGAGAGAAGAGGAACAAAATCAGAGTTTTCCATCCTTCCTGAGGAAGGAACACTTCGTCTTGGTCGGTTTCTTGGTTAGCCCCTTCCCAGAAAGACCAGCTCGGTGACGGACCCGGTTGCGTCAGGTGATGTTGCTCTGCCATGCTCTCGCGTACCAACAAAACAACAACAAAAAAAACCTGATTCCACAACACCAAAACCGAAGAACTCCACCCTATGCCTTCTCGTCTCCGTGATTCTGTTTCTCGTGTTTTGTGAGGTGACTGCAATATATGTCGCTGGGTACAGTTTGCACTTGAATGCTCTGTCAGTGGTGACGGAGGGCTTCGGAGGGGCCTGATGTTCGCACCAAACTACAATCGGTTTTCAAACTTAGGTATGGAAACAGTAGTCACCGGGGCCCTATGGGCATACGATGTTTCGCTGTCTTCGGAAGATCTACTACTTCCAGACAATTGCCCATGGCCCCGTAAAGCCCTACCGTTCGACGGGCTATGTAGCCATGCGGCAATAGCCGAACCAGTCGATGTCAGAAAGGGGAAGCGTGAATTAGAATGCAGCACTTGTGGAAAGGCAACCCAGCAGCCTTAGCTTCATTGCATCGGTGGGTGCGTGTCAGGCAATGCCTAGGTATCGTAGTTGTCTTTTCTCCGCCAAGATCGGGGCCGGGCGGACAAACCACGCAGTTGTAGACGACAGGTACGCGTGGTTTGGTCTTGGTTGGGACACGTGTCCCTGCTGCCACCAGGCGGTGGTAGTCGGTCTAATTGTGTTTGTCCAAATTTCGTTAACGACCGAAATCCGTATCGCAGATTTCGCAACGGTATATACCCGTTGAAGGGCGGCGCGAAGCGGTTAACACCAGAGAACATTCAAGGCTAACACGAACGAGAATGGACCTGAAGCCGTATCGGGGTCGGATCAAAATTACCTAGTGCCAAGGCGCACCCAAGAGAGGTAGACGAGAAGATGAGAGGAGGACGGAGTGAGTGGTAAAAGTTACTAAGTAGTAAAAGTTGGCTGGGGGAAGAATCCACGAGACCGGGAGCGATGAGGGGAAGTCTGGAATAAATATCCTTTGGGAGTTGGGTAATGGTGGGGGCGACTACCATAGGGAATTCGACGTACGGGATTCCTGCCCGACCAAGTTCATTGGTGATGAAGTTGGTGAGCTGGTCGCGGTAATCAACCAACTGGGAGGGGTTGTACCGTCCTTGCCGTTGGATTGTGTTGAACAGAACCATGATATAATGGTGTAGTGTCTTGACCGTGATCTGGGGGGGGGGGGGGGGGGGGGGGGGGGGGGGGGGGGGGGTTGCCTGTTGGGCGAGACCTTGGCCACTACGGACTGCTCCATCCACCCCTTGGTGCTGTTCAAGGCACCGAAGAACGGGCAAAGCCTCAAGAGAGTTATCCTCCGCAGTCCTCCTCCAACTGATTACACTCGAGCGGCGACTGCCGCCGGAGACCAGAACGACGGTCCGAGTCTACGCAGATATTTCGATGATGCCATGTTCATTCTCGATGAGCTAGCTGTCAGGAAACAAGGATCCTATGCCAGACAAACAGCCAGCTCTCCCAGCGGAATGCGCCCGGGATCTTCTATGTCTTCGTAGCGCGACGGTATTGGTGCAGGGTAACAGCAAGGCTGCTGGTGCGCACCCGTGATCTAATCCATACAGGTAGTCAGCAAGGAATGGGTAAGGTAGGTACTCTTCGAACTCTTATATCGACTGCTTAAAGCAGAATATGGTCCCTACCTTGACTATCGTCCGGGGACTTTTTTTTTTCCTTCCAAGATAATGCCAGAATTCATACCCCGACGACAACGAAGACCTGGTTGGAGACTCATGGGATCTGGTGCATAGGTAGAGAGCATCGACCACACAATCTGCATCTCAACCCACACATCGAACACGATTGGAACAAGATGAAGTTAATGGTGAAGAGGGATGAGTTTCCGGAGCTTCATTTATTGACGGGAAACAAAGGCATGGTGACGTTGCGATTCGACTTGTGGGATTTGAGGATCGGGCAGGGAGTTTCGTAAGTAGTGAACGCCATTTATATGGTCGGATATCAGTGGCCATAGTTATGTTGAAATTTGGTAATGGACATTGGACAAGTAGAGCACAGGGAAGTTGAAAATTGCCTACCTTAGGTGAAGGAGGCAAGAGAGGACAAGAGATGTTGAAGCTGTCATCACTCAACGCAAGTAGGCTTGTCATTTTGCATTATGACCACGGGCAGCAAGCCCAGCGCTTTGGCTGACCAGGAGTAAGAGGGATTGTGACGGGGTTGTGAGGGCCATAAGGCAGATCTTGTCTTGCAGTCACCTTTATACCTCTGCCTCTAAACATGCCCTTTAAAAGTGTGGCAAGCACTGTCTTTCACCAGCTCTAAAGCTCACGCAAAATCACATGTAACTGCGTTTATAACCAACTCCGCCATAAAGCCTCATAGTTGCTGCAAGGAAAACCGCGCAAACCAAGGAAAGGGGAGAAGAATTGCCGGTTCCAATTTTCGAACCAGCCAGTACCTTGAAAACACTTGTTTACAAAACAGCGTTGAACAGCTTGAACAACGGAAGCAATCACAATCTTGGTATTATTCGCAACAGCTAAGTCCTCAAAGTGTATCAACCATTCCATTCTCACCAACTCATCATACAAACTCCCACCAACCCATCCATCCAGCACAAACCCACACCATACAAACATGCTATTCGCCAGTTTCACTCATCTAAAAGCTGTAAATCTGATCCTGGGTATACCCCAACTCCTGCAAAACACCCTTCTTCCCACCTCCCACCCACCCTTTAGTTCCCTTCAACGCCTTCTCCATGGCCGGCGGTCCACAAAGCAACACCTTCGTCCCCTTGGTCTTCTCACCGGCAGCACTAATCCCCGCCTGCTCCAGCACCTGCCTAGTCACAAAGCCCTTCTGATGGGGGGACTGCGCAACAGGTTGAGCAACGACATAGACGGTCTTCAAGCGACCAGGGTAGTTCTGCTCCAGCTCGGCAAGCTGGTCGCGCAGAAAGATGTCCTCATCCGTGTTGACGCCCCAGACCAGGGTGATGCGGGTGCTGTCGGCCGGGTTGGTCAGGATGCCGCGGACGAGCTGGTACATGGGGGTGATACCGGCGCCGCCGGCGATCATGGCCACGTGCGGGTGCTTGTTGGGAGTCCACTTGAGCTCGGGGATGGGGGCCACGGTTAGGGTGTCGCCGGGCTGGAGTGAGTGCAGGTGGGTGCTTTGTTTGCCGCCCGGGTAGAGCTTGACCATGAGCTCGACGAAGCCGGGTTCATCTGGAGGTTGGTGTTAGTGGGGTTCACAGGAGAATTTAGTGATGATAGAACTTACTTAGGTCGTTTGTAGGAGTATACGGGCGGAGAACAGGGAGCCATCGTCCTTTGGGGAAGGAGATGGTCAGAAGGGCAGAAGTGAGGCCCATGCCGCTGGGCTGAGAGGGGTCGGGAAGCTCAAAACGCAGTTTCTTTGTGTTGTGGTTGATGAGCTCGGTGCTGTGTAGGCGCAAGCTGTGGAAGCCGAAGCCTGACAGAGGCAGCTTGCCCGGCTTAAGATCGCTGGCGTCCATGTTGGTTGCTAGAGCAGCTCCCGTTGCGCTTCCGCTTGCGTTCCGTCTCAGATAGAATGCGTAGATTCCCAGACCAGCAACACCAGCCGCGACAGCAACTTGAGTACTCATTACACTAGCCTTGAGGGTAGGACGGAGGAAGTTCGGGTTGATTTTGAATGGGTTGTAGGGAGGCATGATGTTGACAGGCGCGCGGGGGGATGTTGTCGTCCTTTAATAAGCCGTAAAAAGCAGGAGTGGCGCGCAGAGAGGTGCGTGTGTGATGGCTTGCTTGAAGCTTCGGAAAACCGGGCGAGACCAGCAGCTTGTCTGCGTCGCAAATAGTGTATGCTGTAGGTCTAAATGCGGGATGTAAGGGTTCACAAGAACTGAGGTGCACGGCATTCGGAACTTGCCCTGGGGAAGTCCAGAAGGGGCGCATTCTTAAAGCAGCCAGGCAGGCTGAAGGCCAAGTGAATGTTGAGACCCGGGACTGAGCCGAAGGGATGGACAAGGGGGCTGCCATCCCATCTGATAGGGAGCTGTGAAAGGGTAAACATGCCGTTGTGTCACTGCCCTGGAAACCTCGACCGACAGAATAGTTTAATTCTGCCAAAAATCGAGCTGACACCACGCGAGGGCGGAGACGATCAACGTCGGCTGTTTGGATCAGAAACCGCAATGGTGTCAGGCGCAGACAAATAGCTGAGCCTTGATGGGGTGTTTTTTGCTTACTCGGTCCCGACGGGCGCCCGACAGCATCCAACGAGGGAAGCATCCCGCCGTGCCGTGTTCCAGTTTCTTCCACATTGGTGATGCATCTCGGGTGTACGACCACATCGGCCAATGTAAACGCCGTGTGCCGACCGGGACCGGATGATGATTGCATCACAACTAAACACAACAACCGACGATCAAGGTCGAAGTGAAGAAAAGAGGGATTATGGATACTCAGGAAATGAATGGAGCTGGGGTTCAAACATCTTAAGTCAACCGGTGAACTTCGGGTATTACTGACTTGGAAGAAAAGAAGAGAGAAAGAAGTGAAGCTGTCCAGCCGCAGTTGTCAAGTTATGGTTGTGACGGTCTTCAAGGGTCGAGATGGAAATGGCACCGTACGTACCGGCTGGAGCGGTGGGGTAATGCAAGGCACGCGCCAGACAAGCTTGGCTAGGTAAGTACCACGCTGTCCGCTCTGTTAGCATGATTGCATCTATTCCCCGCAAATTCCTGTCAGATGACTGATGTGCCTCTAACTGTAAAAGCTCCGGGGTACATGAATGCCAAGCAAGGGATTGGGACCCTTATCAACCCACTTCTCTCCACCATCTCTCCAACTCTCCAACTTCACAACTCCAAACATCCTTTTCATCCGCAGACACCAACCCGTGAGCTCCCAGTTACCTCGGTGATGCATCTCCGGTCGTCAAGCATCATGTCTTCCAACTTTTCTATGCGGCCACCTACTGGCAACCTGCAGCTCATAGCAAAATAAGTCACGCGCTCAAAACCTGCAGCTTCACGAGCTCCACGATGTTTCCTCCCCAGCATCAAAAACTAGCCCATGTCCCAGGGAGCTTGTTCTCCTCCTCCTCTTCGCCTCCATCTTTTTCCCTCATCCTGGTGCAAGTTGATGTAGGCCATCCCAGGCTCACAAAGAATAGCTCTTCGCCCCCCTATACCACCATCTCTACAACACGACTCAGTGCTCGCATGGTGACGCCGTCATATGTTTACAAACCTCCACGCCAAGCCTACTTTGAAGCGCAGCTGATGCCAGAATCCCGTCAAGTGTTCTGCCGTATGCTGTATATAATTACTCGCATACGAGCTGTCCCTTTGTCAGTCGGCACCTGTCATCTCGACTTCTTCCTCGACGCTCCTTGACACGCACCGACAGACCACCATTTCGGTTTTCGAGACCCTTCAAAGACCCTGAATTCGATCCAACAGAAAGCCATAAAATTACGTCATGCACGCCCTCCATGACCGACCACCGCCTGATGAATTGGAAAAGGAGGAGGGTGATACCTGTTCACAACTGGGAGAAGATGCAGACACATTGCACCCTTCAGACTCGGTTTCGAACAGAAATTACCGTGGTGACGCACAAGTCCATGACATCAGGATTGAACTGAAAAAGAATGATGCCTACGACGAACTCCCCTACTCGTACACAAAGTCCAGGAAATGGATGATCCTCACCGTCATCTTCCTCGTCCAGACATCCATGAACTTCAACACGTCACTGTACTCGAACGGTCTAGCCGGCATCTCTGAAGAGTTTGGTATCAGCCTTCAGAAAGCCCGCTGGGGCGCAGCCATCTTCCTCATTACCTATGCCTTCGGGTGTGAGCTTTGGGCGCCGTGGTCCGAAGAGTATGGTCGCAAAAAGGTTCTGCAGGCCTCGCTCTTTCTGGTCAACATTTGGTCCATCCCCGTCGCCCTCGCTCCCAATTTCGCAACCATCCTCGTTGGCCGCGCCCTAGGAGGCCTATCATGCGCTGGTGGCAGTGTCACTCTCGGCATGATTGCCGACATGTACGAGCCTAAGGACCAGCAGGTTGCCGTCTCCTACATCGTCTTTTCCTCGGTGGGCGGATCAGTCCTTGGCCCCATCATCGGCGGATTTGTCGAGACCTATCTAGACTGGAGGTGGTGCATCTGGATCCAGCTGATCTTTGGTGGTTTCGTTCAGCTTCTTCACCTAGTCTGTGTTCCAGAGACGAGATGTACTATTCATCTCGACGAAATCGCCAAGAAGCGCAGAGAGTCAGGCATGGCGCCCAATGTCTACGGCCCCAATGAACTCTGCCCCATCCCTCAACGCTTCAGTTGGAAAGAGTTGATGAAAAACTGGGGCCGTCCCTTTCGAATGTTTGCTACGGAGCCGATCGTCCTCACTTTCTCACTACTGTCAGGATTCTCTGATGCCCTCATCTTTATGCAGATCCAGTCCTTTGTTCTGGTCTACAACCAATGGGGATTCTCCAAGATCCAAATTGGCCTTGCTTTCATCCCAATTGGCTTGGGGTACCTGATCGCCTGGCTGTCCTTTCTACCAGCTTTCAAGCGCAACAAGAGGGCACGCGATCTGAAACCGCATAGCGAGCATGCGCAGTATGAATCTCGACTATGGTGGCTTCTCTGGACTGCGCCATGCTTGCCCATAGGTCTGATCATCTTTGCCTGGACGTGCAGTGGACCGCCCATTCATTGGATTGGGGCCATGGTCGGGTCAGCTATCATTGGCATTGCGAACTATTCTATCTACATGGCCACCATCGACGTAAGCTTGATTCTTCCCTTTTGACTTGGAAAACACGGGGCTAACCAGATACGCAACAGTACATGATCTGTGCTTACGGCCCCTACTCAGCTTCTGCTACCGGAGGTAACGGGTGGGCTCGCGACGTCCTTGCTGGTGTCCTAACTGTGCCCGCTACTCCCTTCTTTAGCAATATTGGCGGGAAGAGGCACTTGGAGATTGCTAACACCATCCTGTTCGCTATCTCCCTTCTTCTCGTCGTGGCCGTCTACTTAACGTATATCTACGGACCGACTCTCCGGAAGAAGTCCCCCTACGCGCAAAATCTGGCCAAAAATGCCACTCAAGATGAGTCCGGACACTCGCGGCCTCCTTCCAGAATCTCCGATCGAGAAGAGCTCTATCTCTAAAGAGATACACGGAGATCTTGCAAAAGACTGCTTCTGATTTCAGTGTGACACGCGTATACGTTGACTATACGAGGTATGTTCTGGGCTGAAACCTCGTCATCAACTCAATGCGTTCTGAACGTCGAGACCAGAGATTCGCATACGATGGGACGACGTTGGATTATTACCAAGCTGCTTACTGACACTCCATGCAGGACATCTACCAGTATCGGGAAATTGGATCCTATCAGAACCGGATGAATTACCCCAGCAAGGGAATGTTATCACATGCGTACATGTTTCGCGAATATCTCGAACAGCAGTGCCTGACAACGTCGGCATTTCACGGTGGCTTTTTGTCGAATTTACGAGTACCCATGTATTATTAGCAACGAGTAATGAGAAATGACCACAAAATGTGTACCAATATCAACATGTTCACTCCGCAGACGAAGGCATTGATGTTGTCCTTCTGGTGAACGACGTGAATGATACAAGGACAGTGCGAGTTGATACGGTCCACTTACACAAGCGGGTGCCCCACTTTGATCTGGCCAAGGACCCAATTCCACTTTCAGTGCAACGGCCCAGAGTGCCAGTCCACTGAGAACCACTGTGTTGCGGGGATCGACATGGACGTTGAACTTTTTTCTGCCAATTCCCAGAACATTCGTCTTCCATACCACTGATTTCCCCCATTTTCAATTGATCTTTGCCAGCACCACCACACCTCTTTTTTTGCAGCAAAATCAGTCAAAAATGGCGGACGACGGTGATATGTTCCTCAACTTTGAGATCGGAGATGCTCCGATCAAGCAGACAGTCAAGTACACAGGTGGTCGTTGGAGGGACAGAGTCAAGGCGCAAAAGGGCGAGAAGGGTGGACAGGATCAGACAAAAGAGGCCTCGACAGGGCGACGAGATACCGGCGCCGACTACTACACGAACAGAAGCGCGAAACGTCAACGGACAGAAGATGGCGACTCAGGCAGATTCTCCAAGACCCCACGAACAGGCAATCCCGCCGAGAGAGGCCCGGCGCCGCCGCCGACACATGCCATGAAGACCGGCCTCGTATCGTCACGACTGTTTACCTCGAATCCCGTTCCAGTAACCGACTTTGAGGAGCTTCCCCAAGCCGAAGAGGCCGAGCCTGCACAACCTTCGAACGCTCCCCTAACCGCCGAAGCAGAGAACTTCCTCTCATTGGGTCTCTCCCGACGTGTATCCCAGCACCTGGCGACGAAGCTCGAGATGAAGGCCCCGACAGCCATCCAGAAGAACACGATACCACAATTAATCAAGGAGGACAGCGATGCCTTCCTACAAGCCGAGACGGGTTCCGGAAAGACGCTAGCATACCTCCTCCCCATCGTCCACAGGATATTGGCCCTCAGTCACAACGAGGACGGTACCCCGAAGGACACCAAGGTGCACCGCAACTCGGGACTCTTCGCCATTATCCTTGCTCCCACTCGCGAACTTTGCAAGCAGATCGCCGTTGTGCTCGAGAAGGTGCTGCGCTGTGCCCCTTGGCTGGTGTGCACCACGGTAATAGGTGGTGAAAGCAAGAAGTCTGAGAAGGCGCGCATCAGAAAGGGCGTCAACATCCTGATCGCTACCCCCGGTCGCTTGACAGATCATCTCGACAACACAAAGGTTCTCGAAGTTGGTACGGTCCGCTGGCTGGTACTCGATGAAGGTGATCGCATGATGGAAATGGGTTTCGAGGACGATATCAAGACCATTGTCGGCAAGATCAGGGCGGGTACACTACAGAAGAAGAACGCCGAGGGTGTGGTTCTGGACGGTGTTCTCCCTTCGAGGAGAGTCACGGTTCTTTGCTCGGCTACCATGAAGATGAATGTGCAGAAGCTGGGCGAGATCAGTTTGGAGGATGCTGTTCACATTACAGCGTCCAAGAGCGATATGGAGAAGGATGCCGAGACTGGTGCCGTTGAGACGGCGTTCTCTGCGCCCGCCCAGTTGAAGCAGGCCGCTATCATTACACCCGCTAAGTTGCGCTTGGTCACGCTTATTGCCCTGCTCAAGTCAACTTTTGCCAGGAAGGGCTCGGTCATGAAGGCTATCATCTTCATCTCGTGTGCCGACTCGGTCGACTACCACTTCGAGCTCCTCAAGTCTACCGCACCGCGCGCTGAACCTGAGCCTAAGCCCGAAGGCGAAGCTCCCACCAAGCCGAACATCCACATCGAGACGACCGTCGGGCCAGCAACATACATCACCTCCCCAGCCAACCCCACGGTGATGCTACACAAGCTCCACGGTTCGCTCGCTCAGCCCGTCCGTACTGCCACCCTCAAGGCCTTCAGCGAGTGCAAGGACCCCGCCGTGCTCATCACCACCGATATCTCCTCCCGTGGTCTCGATGTCCCCGCCGTCGAACTCGTCATCGAATACGACCCGGCCTTCGCGGTGCCCGACCACATGCATCGTATCGGTCGTACCGCGCGTGCCGGTCGCGCCGGTAAAGCCGTGCTCTTCCTCCTCCCCGGATCCGAAGAAGGCTACATCTCCATCCTGCCCAAATCGACGCCCATCGCGCCCCAGCTCTACGACTCCATCCTGCAAAAGGGCTTCGCCACGACCATCAACGTCCCCGGTACCGAGTCCGGCGTCCTCGAAACCGATCGTCAATCCTGGGCCTCCCGCGCCGAAGCGCTCCAACTACACTTCGAACAGCGTCTCCTCGCTCCTCTCCCCGGCGCCACGCCCGTCTTCGAATCCAAAAGCGAGAAATTCGCCGCCTCCAAGCAAGGCAAGAAGGGCAAGAAGGACGCCAAAAAGGACGAGAACAAAACACCCGACAACCCCCTCCTCGTCTCCGCCCGCCAAGCCTTCCGCTCGCACATCCGCGCCTACGCCACGCACGTTCGCGAGGAGCGCGTCTACTTTGACATTACCGCGCTACACCTCGGTCACATGGCCAAGGCCTATGGGTTGCGCGAGGCTCCCGGTGGAATTGGCGGTGGTGTGTCGAGACGCACGCACAGGCCCGTGCAGCCTGGTGATAAGACGAATAAGACGAGCAAGTCTGTGGGTGATGGAAACACCACGAGGAAACCGAAGAATGATGATGATGATAGGGACTTTGGTGCAGCGGATGAGGATGCGGGGAGGAGGATGAAGGAGAAGATGAAGATGATGATGGGGAATATGGCTAGTGAGTTTAACTTGGGTTAAGAGGTGGTTGCGAGGGGAAGGGAAGGGAGGGAAGATGCGCTGGAAAGAGAGCGATGGACGGAATGGGACGAAGTGCATTATCAGTCAGAGTAAGGTACTAGGAACATATACCCCAGGGAAGAGTGTGGTTGTGGATGTGGGAATGGGCATGCAATAAAAGCTGGATATTTTCCTTTGTTCACACACAGGAGTCAGAATTGGTTGGTGATATGGATGTTTGTCGCTTGGTTCTTTCCGTTCACCAACAACGACTTGGCAGCTGGCAAGGAGCGGCAGTGTTTGTTTGTTAGTGATCGTGGGTGATGTTTGTTTGTTGCATGTTGTTTCGCATGAACAAGACACAAGGTCATTCCAGGCTTATAAGTGGGCTTTCTGCGCGGCCAATCACACAAAAAAGCCCGCGTGGCGCAATTGGTTAGCGCGTCAGACTTTTAAGAAGCCTGTAAAAAGGCCTTCTAAGCCATCTGAATGTTGCGAGTTCGAGTCTCGCCGTGGGCGATTCTTTTTGCATCTTTTTCGTTCTTGGATTACTTTCTTTTTCACTCCCACTTGTCAGTTCTTTCCTCTTCATTTTATTCCGACGAGTCTTCTTTTTTGTTTGTTGTTCCTCTGTAAGGTAGGTATATCAAGCTCAATATCGACGTCATATGTGCATTTGTTTGTATACATGCCGACATCAACATTTCATTCTCACACCTTTCTCGATGCCAACAAACTCCAGTTATCCAGATCCCAACCCATTTCCAAAAGAACCCAAGCCCACAGATATCATCCCACCACATCACCCTCCTCAAACGCCCTCACCCCCAACCCCGGCAACACACCAGCAATATGTTTCCCTAATAAATCATCATATATAGCGCTCCCACCCGGTAACCGATGAATCAACCCTCTAATCCACTCCAAATCCTCCCTTTCCTCTTCCTCCTGCCTTTCCTTCGTCGCCACGAAGAACCCCACTGGCCCTGAAGCAGAAGAACTCCTCCGATCCTCCAAAGGTACCTTCGCCATAACATCAACCATGGCGCAAGCGACGTCAAAGACCTTCTCTGTTAACCCGACTCCGTGTACGCGTATGCTTTCGAGGGGAAGGGATTTGGTTACTTGGACGAGTGAGCGGGCTATGGAGAGGGGGTGGTGGTAGGTTAGGGATTCCTTGATGGGGGCAGGGGAAGCGGCGGTCGTGGCGGGAGGAGCACAAGGAGGGGGAGGGATCAACAACCCGATGCGCAACCGGATCTGCCAGAGGATCACGCGCAGCCAGAGTTGGGTGATTTTCAAGTTGGCGACTTGGGTTGTGTGGAGGTGGCAGGTGGGAAGGAGGGAAGGGGCTTGTCCCGTCATTGTCGCCGTCGCCGTCGTCGCTGTCATCGCTGTCGGAGGTGAAGAAGGCACACACATAGAATCCATCAGGCGTCCGTCGGGTGACATTGACGGGAGGGAAACCGTCCCCGGACCCATCCCCGGCCCCGAAACCATCCCCGAACGCGCCCCCGGATTCGGAACCGGACTAGGACCGGGACCGGGCACCGCCTCCCCAATCGACTTCTCAACAACATCCAACGGCCCCGCCACCATCGCCGGACTCCCAAACGCGCTCGTCACCTCCTGATTCAACAAAGCCATAAACCCCGTATCCAACGGCCTGAATAACGCCACCAGGCTTGCCAAACCCACAAATTCGGGGTCGGTACAATCGAGCGATGGAGTGGTGGGCGTAATCTGCAGCGTTATCGGCCGTCGGTAGCGAATACCATGCGATCTTTCGCTCACCAACAACACCCAAAAAAGCCGATCCGCCAGCGTTTTCCTCACCCTCGCCATATCTACCATCCCCCCTTCCCCTTCTGGCCCATCAATGTCAGACCCATCACCAACCCCAGGCCTCAAAACAACCCACAGCGTCGTCGCCTCCCTCAACCAAAAAAACGCTTGAGAGTGATGAAACAGCACCGCATGACAAGCATACAAGAAAAACGTAATCAACACCCTCTCCAGCGTCGGCGCAAACCTTTTTTGTGCATGTGTACCCAAAGCCAAAGCTCGATGGTGGCTGGCTTGTGCTTCTTCAAAGAGTAAACGGCCATAAACGGAGTTGCTGTGTGGGATGCCGATGGAGGTGAAGAGGTGAGTGGTGGGGTGCTCGATTTGCAGGAGGACAAGGGCGGAGAGGGAGAGGAGGAGGGTTTGGGCTTCAGCGCTTCCGTTGTCTGACGATGAGGAAGAGACGTGGAGGAGGTGGTCGACATAGGAAGGCGTGAGGATGGGGATGGTGGGGTACAGGCGGGAGAAGAAGCGGGGGATGCAGTGGTCGAGGACGGCCTTGGGGAGGGGGTTGAAATGTTGATGTCCCTGTTGATGGGCCTGGAGGGGAGAGCTGGCTGATGTTAATCCCGATGCTGCACCGCCGGCGAGAGGGTAGTTAACCAGACTCTCTGGGCTAGCTGGGAGCTGGGTGAAGGACCATGTTCCTGAAGCTGTAGCTGTGGCTGTAGCTGGTACCAGTCCAGGATGGGCATGAGACCGGGGCGGCAGTACATGTGTTTGTGTCTGGGGCTGGAGTTGAGGGTGATGTTGTCCATGTCGACTCCCACTTTGATGACACCCAATCACCATCTCACTCCGAAGACACTGATCCTCCAGTCCGACACCGATGCACCTCTGACACGGCCGCGACTCGCTACATCCCTTTTGCAGTCTCCTGCATCGTTGACAGGCTTTGGAGACTTGGGCTCTCTTCTTTTGTCTTCGTACTGGACCTGGGCCTGGACCTGGAACTGGAGCTGAAGCTGCTGCTGCTGCTGCTGCTGCTGCTGCTGGTGGGATGTCACCGTGATTCTGATTCGGAGGAATCGTCGATGCTACAGTACTGGGCGAGGAAGAAGAGCCGCTTGTGGGTGCGGGTGCGGGTTGAGCCGAATGGCCAGCAGGCGCAGTCGCAGTCGCAGGAGCGGTTCCCTCGGGGACATGTCGGTTGACAGCGTTATCGTCATAATCATTCCCACCCATGTCGTCGCCTATCGCCTGATAGCGGCGTCCTATTCTCCCATGGTGTGTTTATAGATGCCGGTGCCGATCCTGCACTCTTCCCCGTCCTGTCCCGTCCCTTATCAGAAAATCGATCAAAGATCTTTGGTTCGGTCTTAAGGCGCAGAAGCGAGGCGTGCGAGGGTTTCTTTGTGGCCGCGCTCCGTTACGGTTCCCACTTTGACTGGCTGACTGACTGTTATTGACAGGCAAAAATGGTGGTGGAAAAGGGGAGAGAAGATCGCAGATTCGCAGGCCTAGATTCGGGCATGGTGATGTGATCGGATCCTGGATCCTGGATCTTCCCCCTCCAATGAAACCTTGCCTTTGTTTCAATTTTTACGGCATCATACCCGCTATATTGACTTGGCACTAGCCCCTAAAGAGTCACTAAGTCGCCTGAAAAGGGAAACAGAGCGGCCGCCTAGAATGGGAGGCAAAAGGGTATCGTGACAACAGGCATACACGACCGACACCGACGGATGTCGTGTAAGTATTCAAGCATCTTGTATGCTTGAATACTTGTCGATGTCGACTTCAACTTCTCTGTATGGGGTCCTTCATCAGTTTTTTTCCCTGAAAGAGGTGTTTTGTCAGGTTCAAGATCAATCGCGCCGGAGAGACACGACCGGACGACCAAGTTACTGTGCCCCAAACTCGACACCATTTTCGAGGAATGGTCTGGGACACTCGCGTTTTCTGACAGTCATTGACACGGAAACTCAATGTCAAATGCAGCAAAGGTATAATTAACTCGCTATCAAGGACTCATCAAACCGATTTTACCACAACCCGGACCTTCAAGCCTTAATCTCCTTCCCCTCATGACTCTCTGTCTCCTCAAGCGACATCTTCTTCCCACCATGACTCTGCAGATCGAAAGGGTCAACCTTGGTCTTCGCAAACTTCCTCGCAGCCACCTTCTTCTCAAACAAGATATCCAACTCAGCATACGTCCTCCCCTTCGGCTCCGGCAGTCTAAAGAACACCCAAATAGCCGACAACAAGCAGCTTCCCGCCCAGAAGAATGCCGTCCTGGCGCCCCAGTTCCACGCCGTCGAGCTCAGCTGGTAGTTCGTCATGACATTGACAAAGATATTGCTAGCATTGTACGCCGCACGAGCAAGCACGATGGTCTTGGCCTTTAGACGGGTCGACGACAGCTCGGAAATGAGACAGTACGTCACAGGTCCGACAGCAAAGTCGTAGACGAACGTGAAGGCGATGAGCACACCACCGATGGCCCACACGGAGGCTTTGTTCCCGCCGAAAGAGAGACCGCCGACGATGATGAGCAGGCAGAACTGTGCGCAGAGACCGCTGAAGTGAATGCGTCGACGACCGACGCGCGACATGAGGAACCAAGACCCGGCGGTGCCGACCATGCCGAGGGCGTACTGACCCATGGAAAGCGAGAACGAGTTGCTCGGGTCCATGCCGGCTTGCGTGAGGAAATAAGAGAAGTAGCCCATGAGGTTCTGGCCACCAAGCGTCTGAACAAGCCAGATACCCACGACGATCTCTGTACGACGGAGGTCAATACCCCTGAAGCAGTCGCGGAAGGTAACGCCCTCCTTCAGCTGCTTCTCGAGCTCATTCGTATGCTCGATCATAGCGAGGGTCTCATCCACGTTAAACCCGGGCTGGTTCCTCGACGTCAAACGCAGCAGCGACTGCTTGGCCTCCTCCCTCCTGTTATGTCTGACGTACCACCAAGGCGACTCGGGAGCGAAAATAAGACCGGCGAGGATGGGAATCGGCCACACCCACTGCACGCCGAAAGGAATCCGGTACGCCCATTGATCGGTCCGGCCCACGGAGCCCTTGTTGACGGCGGCGGCGAAGAACTGCCCAATTACCCAGCACATGTTGATGAAGGTTGTCAGGTACGGGCGAAGCACCATCGGCGCAACCTCGGAGGCATAGGCGGGTGTAACGCTCTGGAAGGCACCCCAGGGAATACCTGTTTCGGTCCGAAGGTGGTTAGCATACGACCTTCAATGAAGTCCGAACTGCATGTCGACCCTTGGGAAGGAACGGCACGGTAGTAGAGATGGGATGTAACTCACCACAAAGCACCTCCCCCAAAACCAAAACCTTCACATTCGGCGCAAAGAACAACACAAAAATAAACGCAATCATCAACACCAGACTCGCAATCGTCGTGTTCTTATACCCAATCCGATCAGCCGCCCAACCCGCAAAGATCAAGCCAAAGATCTCTCCGGCTCTCGCCCCGTTGGACAAGCCGGACTGCCAAGCCGCGGAAACGGCGTACTTGCCCGTGGCCGGGTTGAGCTCGCCGAACTTCTTGTTGAACACGGGCGAGGCGTAGAGACTCCCCAAGAGGGCAAGGTCGTAACCTTCCATGATCAGGGTCGAGGAGAGCAGGACGGACCAGCCGATGGCTTTTGGGTAGAGCTTGATGGCGCGGAGGAGGGTCATTTCGTGCTCGGTGTCGGCGGCGTGTTTGGCTTCGACGAGGACGACGTCGTTGTCGGCGTGGTGTCCATCTTGAGTTTGGGGGATGGTGGTGGTGCCCGCCTCTGTGGCCTTTTCAGGCGAGGAGGCAAGGGGCTTTTGGTCCGCCATTGTGGTGAGGTGTTGAGGTAGGCTGACCTCAGGGAAAGATTGATAGAGAAGATGATTATAGGAGTTGATATGGGTAAGGAATATCTAACTCCTAGAAGAGCTTGAGGATGAAAAAGAAAGGACAGAAAATCCGACAGAGAGGTGCCGGAAATCCTGCGCCTTTATGTGTGTGCGACCCCAGCCATGAGCCATCGTGGTGCCAGCATCAAGGGGGGAGGAAGAATTCCCAAAACGGGCCAAATAAACGGTGTTAGTGGTCTGCCACTCTGCCTGCCGGTTGGGTACATGTCGGTGGTGGATCGTCGTCGGCTTTTGCCCAGAGAATCCAAGAATCCAGGCCAGCCCGCGTTGCCGAGAAAAAAGCCAGCGTCCGGGTGTGGCAACCATGGTTGCTCTGTACCCAAATCTGAACAGAAGAGACTGACGATAAGCCCTGCCTCGCCTGTTAGTGCCTGTCAGCGCCTTCAAAGAATCAATACTGTAGCTTCTCCCTAAGCTTTACCGTTACCATCTAGGGTGACATCACATCACACCTCATCATCCGTCGAAAGGGGAATATTCTGCAGCATAGACGGCTGGTCATATGATATGAGCTTTGTAAGTTAACACTGGATTCTTGCGAGTCGCCGGTGTTGTATCATTCTCACTAGAGGTAGGAAGAAAACGACTTCTCACAGTCGCTTGTCCTGAAGTCCAGCCACCTTCACAAAGAAGACTAGCAAAACCGTTGACCGCAGTGTCGGAGCAAACCCCAGACCTTACCCCCCAAGAACTCCGCTCAAGGTTGCAGTCACCTCCATTCCCCATTCTTCGTTCCCCGGACCCCACGTTTAATCGCTCAAGTTACAAATCCGGGGTAAGGGGGATCTCGTTTTCGCTCGTGTTTATTGCCCGGCACATGGCACATGGCGATTTCCAGACGAGCCGGAGTGCTGGGCCGGTGTGAGTGACTGTGCAAGAATTTCTTTGAAACCAATGAAGTCGAGGGAAGATTTCAAGCCGGTGACGTTTGTGGATCTGTTTGACAGAATGAGGTTACATTGGAGACAAGGGTGTCGGAGTTCGTGACCCTTTGATCGTGTTAGCGACATTTTTGGGGCTGAGGGTGGTTGAGCCAATGGGACTCTCAGATCATGACTTGGCTACCTTGAGGGTACTTAGCGAGTATCATCAACCACCCGCTTAATTAGCCTTTTCGAGCATTAATTGTTAGTGTCGTCGTACCTCCAATTCTCCCAACAGAGGTACAGAAAGATCTTGAATAGGACAAGGGAGTCGGAGAGTGAAAGACGTTGACCAAGGACAGTGACGATTACAGTACCAACATCACCAGAGAAACTTAAACCAGGCAAAGCGATGATGGACCGAGGCGATATCTTCAAACCATCAGAGCTCCGACTCCGACACGGACACTCCGACTTACTGGTAGGATCTCGGCTAGCCGAAGGTTCGCTTGTGACCTCCGCCGATAAGCATTTGTTTACTCCTCCGACGAGTGTTCACTCCTCCGATTTCAGATCCTTGACGCTCTCCGTGGATAAGTAATGTAGGATTGTACCCCTCTCTCCTCACGACGTCGTGTGAAGATCAGTTCAGGAACTCCTCCCTCTTCATTCTCTTTTCCTTCATCTGTACTCAAGTAATTTGGGTCAGATTGTTCTCTACAACCGTCAAGGTCATCCCCAGGTCAATTCAAGTCATACTTCACCATGGGTTCCGTCAACGACACCTCCCTCTGCGTGGGCAAGACTCCCTGGTGGAAAGAAGCCGTATTCTACCAAGTCTACCCAGCCAGCTTCAACGACACCAACAACGACGGCTGGGGTGACATCCCCGGCCTCATCGCCAAAATCGACTACCTCCACGACCTAGGCGTCGACTGCGTCTGGCTCTCCCCCATGTTCGAGTCTCCCCAAAAGGACATGGGCTACGACATCTCCGACTACCAAGCCGTATATTCGCGCTACGGCACCCTCTCAGACGTCGACGACCTCATCTCCGCCTGCCACGCCCGCGGCATGAAACTGATCCTCGACCTGGTCGTCAACCACACCTCCGACCAACACCCGTGGTTCCAAGAATCGCGCTCGTCCAAGACCAACCCCAAGCGCGACTGGTACATGTGGAAACCGGCCCGCTACGACGCCGACGGGAACCGCATGCCGCCCACCAACTGGCGCAGCTACTTCGCCGGTCCCACCTGGACCTGGGACGAGCTGACCCAAGAGTACTACCTGCACCTGTACGACACCTCGCAGCCGGACCTGAACTGGGAAAACCCAGACTGCCGCAAGGCCATCTACGACGAAGCCATGCGCTTCTGGCTCGACCGCGGCGTCGACGGCTTCCGCATCGACACCGTCAACAAGTACTCCAAGCGCGTCGACTTCCCCGATGCACCCGTCACCATGCCGGGCGAGACGGACCAGCCTGCCGCGGAGATGTGGTGCAACGGTCCGCGCATCCACGAGTTCATCCGCGAGATGAACGAGCAGGTGCTGGCGCCGTACAAGGCCGTGTCTGTGGGCGAGCTGTCCAACACCCCGCTTCCGAGCCAGGTCCTGCCGTATGTCTCTGCTAAGGCGAAGGAGCTGGATATGGTGTTTGAGTTTAGCACCATCCGCTTGGGCACGGGCGGGCCGTTTCATGGGAAGTATCTTTATAGAGAGTTCCCGCTGTCGGAGCTGAAAGCGTATGTGGCTACGTGGCAGCAGTGGCTCGAGGGGACGGATGGGTGGCATACGGTGTTTTGCGAGAATCATGATAATGGGCGGGCGGTGTCAAGATTTGGAGATGATTCGACTGTTGAGTTGTGGGAGGCTAGCGCAAAGACTATTGCGCTGTGGCAGGCTACATTGACCGGGACGATCTTCTTGTATCAGGGGCAGGAGATTGGTATGGTGAATATGCCGAAGGAGTGGCCGATTGAACAGGAGTACAAGGATGTTGAGAGCTTGAACTTTTACAAGGAGGCCAAGGCGTCTGGGGATGCGGAGAGGATAAGGAAGACGGAGGAGGGCTTGAGGATCCTGGCGAGGGATCACTCGAGGATACCGATGCAGTGGGATGCTTCGCCCAACGCGGGCTTTACTTCTGCTGGAGTGACGCCGTGGATGAGAGTGCATGATAGGTATGAAGACCTGAATGTGGAGAAACAGGAGGGAGACGATGAGTCGATCCTCGGCTTTTACAAGAAGATCCTGAAGTTGAGGAAGGAATACAGCGGGCTGTTCGTGCACGGCGCTTTTAGGCCTGTACTGCAAGAGGATGAGACACTGTTTGTTTACGTCAAGGACGACCAAGGTTTCGAAGAGGGTGATGCCCAGGCAGAGAAGAGGAGGAAGGCGCTTGTGGTCATGAACTTCTCTGGGCAGCCAGCTAACCTCCAGGAGCATAATCTCGATGTGGCAGCCACGCTGGGATGCAAACACGGGGAGGAGCGGCTGTTAGTGACTACCCTGAAGAAAAAGGATATGTCTAGGATGGAAGCTGGCGCGTTGAAGCCATGGGAAAGCAGAGTGTATCTGAACTTCTAAGAGTAGATGAAGCACCAGGTTGAAGGGAGCACCGGGTTGAAAAACTATAGATATCTTACATGCCTGCGAACGAGATCATATCTCATTCAGAGAAGTGATGTTGTGATGTAATGTCACATCTAGTCATCCATGTTTATCCCACAAATTGCCTCCAAGCACTCACACCAACCAAAGTACCGAGAGCAGCCCAACAGGCTAAACTCATCTCGAAGTCAACTCACGCCGTTATATTGATATTGAGGCGTGTGATTAGGATCAGAAATCCAAGAGAGTCGGCATCTGTGCTGCAGATCGATTTTTAGTATCCAGATCAGACGCTTCTTGCCCTTTGCCTTATATGTGGCCGGTTCGTAAACAGGATATCCACCTCAGTTTCCTGTATTGATTCTTCATTCTGACTGAGCTCAACCCTTCTTTCCTCCACCCAGACCGTTCACAGAAAGCCCACAATCATGCGGCCCCATCTAACCCTGCTGCTCCTAGCAGCAACCGCCCAAGTGGAAGTCCACTGGTAGTCACTCACCCCTTTCTCCCCTCCCCCTCAATTTCCTATTTCTCCATGCCTCTTCCAAACCACCTCAATTAACTAACCCCCTCCTTCCCTCCCACCCTCCAGATCGTTTCTCCCGCCTAGTCATCAACTCCACCACCTCCCCCTCCGAATGGCTGCACATCCGACAAACCAAGAACTACCAAGACGACCACGGTGTAACCGACGTTTCCTCTTCCGACATCCGCTGCTTCCAAATGAAGCCCGGCACCACGGGCACTGCTTCGGTCGTCGCCGGCACTGACCTCGGCTTCGTAGCCGACCAAGGCGTCACCCACCCCGGTCCCGTCCAGTTTTACATGGCCCGCCTCCCCCCCTCAGTCAGCAACATCAACACCTGGGACCCCGGCTCCAGCAAGATGTGGTTCAAAGTCGCCTCCATCAATGGGGTCAACCCGGGCGGAAAACAAAATGGGTTCAGCTGGCCGACGTACAATAAAAAAACGGTGAGTTTCACTGTGCCGAAGACGCTACCGAATGGGAAGTATCTGGTGAGGGTGGAGAGTATTGCGCTGCATCAGGCGCAGCAGGCGGGAGGGGCGCAGTTTTATTTGGCTTGTGCGCAGGTTGAGGTGGTGGGAGGAATTGAAGGAGGGGAGGGGAATTTGGGGAGGGCGGAAATGGTGGCGTTTCCGGGGGCATATAAGGCTGGAGAGAAGGGGTTGATTTTTAGTTGGCAGACGACCAGTTATGAGCCTCCGGGGCCGAAGGTTTGGGAGGGTTGAGTGAGGCCTGGGGAAGGGAGACGGGGAGGGAAGGGGATGTGATAGCGGGAGTGATGAGTGTTGGTGTTTTGAAGGAGAGTTGAGGAGGTGGTCGAACTCGAGAAGGGGTCTGATGTTCTCGTGGGTGTGAGCTGGTGGTTCCCTGTTGTCGCTACACCCACGGGTATTTGTGCTTGTTCGAATTCTAGTAAGGACCGTGTTTGGAAGATATAGTAGCATTACAGTCTTTCGTACAGTCTCGGGTGTGTAGCCAAATCTTGCGGTCTTCCCGGCCTAATCCACGATCAGCAATTCCCAGAGCTAGGGCATAAAAAGTACCCAACTTTCGTAATCTTCCCATCTTCCCATCCTCCAATCCTGAACCCAATCCGTTCCTCTCCTCATCTTCCTTATCCCAACACCAGACCATCATCAACAAACAAAATAATTCCCCGCCACCACCTCCCCCAGCCCCATAACCCTTTCAAACCTCTCCTGGTCCCATCTCACCCTCTTCGCCATTCCCACATCCTCTCCCTCCTCCTCTCCCTCATTACCGGTATCCAACCCCAAAACCTCCCTCACCTTCTGCCCCGTCACACCCCCCGGCTGCTCCCAACACAAAAACACATACCGATGGGGACTACTCACCCCCGGCGGTTTCGGGCCCATATACCCCACCACGGGCTTCGTTCTCCTCTCCCGCCTAGAGTGCCTGATCCCCTCACTACCCCCCGCCACTTCATCAGCAGTCAAATACACATACCCCTCATCAGCATCCAGCTCCTCCGTCTCCAACCTCAGATCCGCCTCAAGGGAATGCAAAATCGGCGCCAGCACGGGGAAACTGGGAAAGGGAGGATCGAGATCGAGGCAGATGACCATGTAATGAGGGATTTGACCTGCGGCGTTGCTGGCTTCTGATCCTCTCCTAGAATGACCAGAAGAAGGGGGAGAAGAGTGGTGACTGGAGACGGGACTGAGATCGCAGTTGGGAAGGGTGATGTTGGAGAGAGCGGTGGCGGAGATGGAGTAAGAGGGCGGGAGGGCGGCGACGTCTTTTGAGAGGGGGGTGCCGGGGGTGGAGACGGTTGTTGGCGTTCCGGAGGTTGATGAAGAGTTGGGGAAGTGGATCCGGAGGGGAGCACGGACCGGTCGGGAGGGGTTGGCTTCGGCTAGGGCTGAGAGGGAGGAGAGGAGGGTGGTTATTGAGGAGGCTTGTTTCGGCATGATGGTGGTTTTGGGTTTGGTGGCTTGTTGATAGGTAGGGGCTGGTGATGTTTTGTCGTCGTGGTGGCTGTGATTGTTGTAGGATAGGATCGGGAGCAACGGTTTGGGGATGCTCGACCGATGATGTAATCGATGGGATGGACGGATCAGATCTGCTGCATGGTGTTGAATGTTTCCAGATGCCAAGTCCTTGACAGGTGTTATGGGCCGTGTTTAGATGTCGTTTGTAGGGAGATTACCGGCCGGTGTTGATGCTTGCTGGTGATCCGATATGGCAAGTGTAAATAGTTTGAGGCGGGAGTGTTTGAGTCAGGGAACCAGAAGTGGGAGAGAGTGCAATATAATATCATCCCTTGGCATGGAAAGGCTGTTGATATCGGAGGTGCTTATTAGTACGTGACGGAACAACCTACCGAGAAATTCCGCGTTTCCCTCGGGTTTCCCTCTTTCCTTCAAATCATCGTCGAAAAGCCGTATGGAAGGAATGATACATGAGGTGACAATGACGGATGGAGATGTTACGGGTATGCACATATTAGAGGAGAAACCGCGAACGCCGACGGCTACCCCATACCCCATACCCCGCTCGCTTACTCCCTCGCTTCTTCTATTCTTTTGGGCTGCCTCGGCTGCCCATCTTGAGCTTGTCTGTCTGATCTGACATCTCTTCAAGTAAGGTGATAGCTTGACATTAGGAGGTCTAGTCCAGCCGTCGGGCCCGGCGTTTCCATCTTACTTTTGTGGGGTTGGCGGGTTTCTCATCGATTCGACGATCAACGGGCTCGGCAAAGCTGGGCAAAGCTGGGGTAAAGCGGCTGGTTGGATGGAGTGTTGGAGACGGGCGAGAACAGAGGGGAAGGAAAAAGGATGAGGATCGGAAGGTGTGCATGAGGTGACGTTGAATTCACGTAACGGTACTAACTGCAGCTTGCAATATCCGATCGAGGAAGTTGTCGCGTGGTTCCACGAGAGGCGTGTGTCGGTCTGATAAAGAATCGTCCGTTTCCTTCGCTCCTTTCCGCCGGAGAGTGTGGTGTGCTGACGATAGTGGTGTCGTGTTGGGTTCGATATTTCTTCGTTTGTTCCGATGATCAAGTCTTCTGGATCGATGCAACGGAATGTCCCATGAGCCGCGGGCCAGACTGGACGAGAGCGGGCTAGCGGTGCGTTAGGCGTTTGCTGAAAGCACTAACGGCAGTACATACCAGACAGCGAGATCTTAGGCAGAAAGTTTGTACTAGATGTTACTGAATTTGCAGTTCTCTGCCGAGACACTACCACCTCCGCATCTGCCATCACGGTACCTATCTGCAGGTACACCTGCAGATCAGTGCGGCATCTCAGACACCCGACCATCAACAACGTTCTGCCATCGACATACAAAATTTGGTGAACTTGTTCATTGCAATCCTATACTCAACCTCATATCTCCTCTCTAGCGAACTTCCCACCAAGCCATTTCCACAATTCTTCCTATTCTCTTTCTTACGCCCTAGTACACACGTAGTATCCCGCTAGGTTCTGGCCAGGTTCTGGTGAGTTGGGGGCACAAAGGATAGATGTCTTGAACACGACATAGGCGATAGGGCTGCGCAGGCAGAGAGATTTGGTAGTGTTGGAGCTGTGTTGGGTCTTACATGAGGTTGGAATGGGCAACACCGGTGTGGATTCTTTTTTCTTTCTTTCTTTCTTTCTTTCTTTTTCCCTCTTTTTTTCCTCTTTTTTTTTCAACACACTTTTTATCATTCTTGAAGACCTGTGAAGACGTTCAGAAGCAAGTGCAAGTGGCTAGGCGAGCATACGATCAAGCGATCCAGTCAACGGTAGTCCCGGATAGGATAACCGGATAGGAAGCTGTCGGGTGCGGTGATATCAGGACAATGTAGCTGCCTTAGACAAAGCCGAACACAATGGCGTCAACAACCGGGCAACTGTTGTCACCGATAAGTTGACGAGCTACTAGGAGTCCCTTTCCACGCCGGGTCAAGACCGCACCTCTGTGTCCCAACTCCCAGTCCTGAAGGATGTTTAAACATCAAAAACATACCCGTGGAAATGAGGTGTTGTTAATTCACCAATTCCCGCTCTCTCGCAGAGTGGATAGGTAAGTCAGGCCTACCAAATTGTCCTCATCTCCACGGGTACCACGTCAAGCTTGCATTGACATGTCTCCGTCTTCGCAAGCGTCCCGGCAGCTTGGGTCAACAATGAAGCCATGCAGAGCATCGTACCGATACAGTAGTCGGAGACTTTCTCAACTCCCGTTCGGAGGAATCATGTCAGTTAGCTACCTCTGGGCAGAGACCCCCAACACATTGTTTGACGTGATGCATTGTCTGAAAGCAGCCTGAACTCCGAGCTGTAAACTTTTTAGCTTTGGAGGCGTTCAATGGAGAGGATGGCGCAAACAGATCCTTGTAAGTTGTAAGCACGCCGAAGCCACGAGTAAAGCGAGACATCGCGAGCGAAAAGGTTGGAGATAATGACTCCCAAGACATAACCCACAATAATTGTTTTGTAAAACCGTGGTTTACCGTTCCTTCCATGCGAGCTTCCCAGTCGGCTAATAAGGCAAAAGCGGCATTCAACATGGACTAATGGGTTCCATATCTTCCAACCTCCTCCCACGCGATTCTCCATCGTTTAAGAATGTGGTTTTTCGGTTATAGTGGAGGTGGCGAGCTCTTGATTCCCCAAGTTGTTGACAAATCGACGAATTCGACGAATTGGTTGTCGTTAAAACGGTACAATGTTACAGTCATCCCTTCACTAGCGGCCGATGTCGTGATGGTGCTAAACAATGGTGAGATGCAAAGAAAGGCTTGGCTTACTCCACTAACGCTTCTTTGTCGATAACCTTATTTGCTTACCTTCTATCCAAACAAGACTGCCGAGCCGCTAACAAGGATTCCAGCTCTAAACTCTTTTGAGGTTATTCGCTACCCGAACAAAAGTTCACGAATCACGACACCAACGATTCGCACTGAACGGTCAGGACGGTATCAATTCCGTTCAACCCCCCACACACTCATCGCGTGGGGATCATCGACATTTCCACCCATTTTGACGAATTGTCCGTGTTGGAAAAAGAAAACTCAGACTGATGTGATTCCAACCGAACCGAGGGGGGGCTTGTCAAAGTTCTAGCCCCCCCACTTCGCGTTGTGTGTACGCAGTAGAGTCACACTGCACTCCGTTACGGTATGCTGTGTGTGTATGCGAGGCGAACCAAGGGTCCGGATTCAGCCCAGCTATCTTACAGTTGCCGCCGTTATCGCCATGGAGTATGGAGTATGGAGATGTGGATGTGGGAGGTGTGGGAGGATACATAAAGACGGGCGAGGTCCCGGTGGTTTGGGTGTGATGGAAGACCGGATCTACCCTTTGGATCTTGTTCCATAAGCTTTGTTGCCCATAGGACAACCACTCGAAGGCAGACAAGATGTCCTCGACAGACAACAAGGAAAAGAATGTCGAGCTCGGCCCCGTCTCGACGGGGTCAGATGCTGAGGACCAAATCACCAAGCCGGTATCGAAGTTTACTCGGTGGTACCGCAGCCCTCTGTTCAACGTCATCATGGTCGGTCTCATCTCGTTCACCCAGCCCGGTATCTGGAATGCCCTCAACAGCACGGGCGCCGGCGGCGCGCAAGAGCCGTACCTGATTAACGGATCCAACTCTTTGACTTTCGGGTATGTCTCCCCTCTACCCCCCTCTCTCCCCCCCCCCCCCCCCCCCCCCCCCCCCCCCC
>RAKG01000174.1:0-32243 GCA_009802275.1 Neurospora sp. CHS-2018a | reverse complement strand
AGTTAAAAACTTTGTAAATTATTTATAATTAAATTACTATAATTTTAACGCCGATAAGAAGGTTCGTAAAGAATATAAAAGTTTAATAATATATTATTCTAATTGTTTCCGTAATTTTAAAATAATTTTTATTTATTTAATTAATTATTATAATATTCTTAATTCTTAATAGAAATTGGAATTCCGCTATAAAATTACTACCCGGCTTCGTAATTATACTAAAGTTAATTACTATATTAATTATACTTATAATACCTATATCGAACTTCTTTAAAGCTTTAACGAAAGTTTCTATATAAATTAATTAAATAATAAAGATAAGAAGGCTTCTATAAATAAAGTATTTAATAATTTTAAAAAGCTATTTAAAAATACCGCCTTCGGTCCCCCTTATAACCGTTTACCTAATTTATCCTTCTTATATAAAAAATTATTTAAGGAAGAGACTTATAAATTACAATAAGAAAGAAAATACTTTATTTATTATAAACCTAATTATATAATACCTATTTACCCTCATTATAAAAAGCTCTTTAAAATTTATAATATTAAAATCTATATTATATATATTAAATTCCCTAATAAAGAAATCGAATTAAACGAAAACAATAATAATAATAATTACGAAATTAAAACTATCGTTAAGAAGGATACGGATTCAAAAAATTAAAACGCTTAGAGAAATTAATTTTCCGTTTAAACGAGGTATTAATATATATATTAATAAAAAAAAAAATAATATAAATAAATTTAATTTATAAAACTATTTAGGAAAGGGCCCGCCTTTTACTATTAAATATAATATAATTTATAATAAATTATTTATTTCTACTTTCGATATATTTATTAATATAGGAATAAATATTTATATACTTCTAAATTAGAAATTCGTTAATAAATTAATTAAATACTTAAAACTTAATAGTAAGACTAATTTTTAATTAAAGTATATTCGACCTTATAAAAATATTAAACTTAATATTATTTTTTAAATTATAAAGGCGGCTATTCGAATATAAGGTTATAAATTCCTTAATTAATAAATAATTATTCTACTAATAATATTAAAGGATATAATATTAAGAAAATTATAATTAAGTAAGAATAAAATCCTACCTAATTATAATAATAATTAGCTAATCTTCCTAGAAAATTTACTAAAAATACCGTTAAATAAAAATATTAACGTTAGTAAGCAACTAAAACTATTTTAAGACCCTTCCTTTTAAAAAAATATAAAACGAAAGAAGTATTTTATAAATATAAAAGATAAGAAGCGAACGGATAGTACGTTATCGTAGGTCTATTTACTTTGGGAAAAAATAATAAAAGAGGAAATTAAAAAATTAAATACTATTATCGAAGAATTATAAGTTAAAATAGAGGATATAAAAAAGAAGAACGAAAAGGCCGCGGCTAAGGCGGTAAAAAAAACGATTATTAAATTAGAAAAATAGAAGTAGGAATTACTATTAATAATAAAAGAGGAGATTTAAGGAAGGAAATATATTAAAACCCCTAAAGGAGTCCCTAATACTAATTAGAAGCCGGAAAGTATCTATACGGCTAAATATTACAATTAGAGAGACCCCTTAATATTAACCGATATTATTATAGGGCTAGCCTATAATGTAGTTGCACTACACTAACCGCACATATACTATACTAGTACTTCGTACTATAGCCTAGAGCTATGCACTCGTATTGGTTATATGCTCCGTTACGTATAGTCTTACGTACGCGCGTACAAACTAGCCTATTTAAGCTCTCGCCTATATAGCCAATCCTCTACGTACACTTCCTTTCCTCTCCTTCGTATAATAATGTATATTTTACCCTACCCCTAATAGTACCCTCTTACCCCGTAATAATTTATTATATTAAATTATTATATTGCGCGCACTTATTATTTAGTAGAGGAAGATTAATCGTATTTAAATTATATTAATTAATTAATTAAAATTCGTCCTTACGCGATTAAGACCTTCGTCGTCGCGATCCTAACCGACCGAGCCAAGTAATTACTAAACCGAGCCTATTATTAAGTAATTTATACTCTCTCCCCTTATATTTATCTAACGTATTAATTTAATAATTAATATTTAATAACGTTCTCCTATACCTTCCCCCAGTAACCGATAATTTCCTTACAATTATTATAATTAGCGCCCTCGTAATTATTAACCCGGAGTATTAGGAGTAGTTCTTTATTCTAATTTAAATATTTAAGGGCTTTAATAATTAAGTAATTAAATTTCCTATTACTATCCCTATAAAATATATTTTTAATTTCGTTTAACTTCCAATCTTCTAAGTAGTCTTCGCGACCTTTTATCGTCTCTTCTATAATAACGTCGTCGTAGCTAGATCCTAAGCCCGCGAGGTAAAAGAAGAATTCGAATTAATATAGTACGATTTTATTCGTTATAATAATAATATTACTACCCTTTAAATATAGGCTACTTTTAAAGTATAGGATTATAATAATTAATTCTCTACTTTCTAAACTTTTTATAATAATAAATTAAAAGCTATTTATAATTCCTACTATAATTTAATTAATATTCTCTAAGCCTTATACGCTACTGAAATTTAAGTGATTTATACTTCTTATTAGGATTAAATTAGCACTTTTAATACCGATATTACTATATTTCGAGAAGAGTTTAAAAATTTTTACACTAAATTAAAGGAAGTATATAAAAAGTAAATAGAGAAGTATTAGAAGGCTATTAATAATATTCGTAAGCGCTATATTACTTTTATTCCCTCTAGTAACCTTAGCGACCCCCTTAGCGAGCCTCCTAACAATCCTCCTAACGACCTTCTTAGTAGTAATAATCCTAATAACGAAGACAATACTATAAATAATAATAACGGTTATAAGTTAGTATTGCGTATTGTTATATCCCCCGCTTTTAATAATAAAGGTATTAATATCGAATGTATTATTAAATATTGCGCCTAGCGTTTCTATATTAAGTTTGCGTAGGTAGACGAGTTTAAGATCTTTATTAACGAATATATTAAATTCTCTTTAATTACCTGCTCTATTAAAGGCCTTCCCTTCGAAGCTATTGAAATTAAATTTAATAAAGTTTTTATTAACGAACCCGCTAAATAGAATATTATTTTCAAATTATTCGACGAATTCGATAAGAAATATAATAGCGTCGACGTTATTATAGAGTCGTATTACGAATTAAAGGAATTAAAGATAGCTAAAGGTATAAAGTAGTAAGATTTCGAAGAATATTTTACCCTCCTTATCGATAAATATAATTTCGATAATAGTATAAAGATTTATTACCTTTATTAGAAGATTAACGACTATATCTATACCGCCCTCGCTTATTAGAACGTTTAGCCCGTTAATAATAAGTATAATAAATAGCTCGTAATAATTTACAATTTAATTAAGCATTTAAAAAATAATAATTAGCGTACGAAGAATATTAATCCGTTCTATAAGACCGGTATTTGTATATTCGTTGCCGGTACCTCTATTTTAGAGCCGACTATTAATTAGGATAGTAATATTATAGACTTTAACGCTATATCTGCTTCTAACGTCCAAATCTCTCGTATTATCAATAATAATATTTTTAAATTCTATATAAAGAATAGAATATATATTCGCTATAGTAAGAAAGGCTACTACTTAGCCGAATACCGCTTTCGCATTAATTTTAAAAAGAAAGTTAAGCCCTATAATAAAAATAAGGGTAAGAATAAGAATAGTAGTAGTAATAATATTAACGTTAACAGTAATAATAATAGTAGTAGTAACGGCGGCTAATAATAATAGCCGGCTTAAAGTTAATATAATTACGGCTAATAACGTCCTAATTATAGTAGCGGCTAGCGCCTGTCGTAGTGGCCGAGGGGGACGTCGAGCATGTACTTTGAGGCGGCGAGCAAGCACGGAGTGTTCTAGGACGCAATACTTAGACGATATTAGAAAGAAGTAACACCGCAACGCCGGGAAGGATACTTACCCCGTTTACTAACCGTATAGGTGTACTTTGCGAGTATTATCCGAAAGCTATTATAGCCTAGAATAGCGATGTTCGGGGTACTTATAATACAGTCGGCGAAATTTAAAGTATGGCCGAGGTAGGGAGGAGTATAAACGATGTTAAATAACGGAATTAATTAGGGAGGACGCGAAAGTATAAGGGCGGGAATTTTACCGGTCGTTAGGAAGCCGAAGTATAGGATTGCGGGATAAAATATTGGCGACAATAATAAGATCCTAGGAAGGAGTTGTAGGAGCGCCGGGGGCTTAGGGAATATAGTAAGGGGTAAAAGGCGTAATATTAAATTTAAGTAACGACTCTACGAAATAGGAAAGGTTAGGGCCTTAACCGGTCCAAACGTTGAAGTTATGAATATTATAGCCGGGGGCGTAGCCGGGCGTGCCGCTAAACGACGAGGGGGAGGCTATTTTAAGGACGTAATAATTTAAGGAAGAAGAGGAAGGTTTGGGGCTAGCGCCCGGGGAAAGTTTATATAGACGGTAGAAGAGGCCCTTATATAAGTATAAATTATAGTAGGGATGGGAGGATAGGATAAAGGGGGAGGGAATAAAGGAGAAGGGGCGAAGCGGGAGAGTAAATAAGAGCGAATAAAGTAAATGGGGATAGGACGGCGGTTAAAGGATAGGAGGAAGGAGCGGAAGAGGGGAGCGGTATTACGATAGTTCTAATATTAGGTAGAATAAAATAGAAAGCGCGTTTATTCGCTATAGCGGTAGGTAAGAACCGTTATAGTTGGAAGTTAGGAAGGAGCGGTATGGCCTACCCGTGACCGGAACGGAGCTAGGGGTTTTCATCCGGCAACGTTTATCGCCGAACAGTTTTTCCTTTAGAGAACTAGGAGAAATACCTCATGCCAATTGTAGCGCTATAGTTATATAGCTAAGGAATAAGATTATTATTATTATAGTAGCGGCTATTAAATTAACGCTATAGGCGCTATTCCTCCTATAAGTATAGGCGCTCTAGCTCCCGGTATTCCCGGCCCTAGCGGTTACTACTACCCGGTCCCTATTTATTAGCCCGGTTTCGTCGGCCCTATTATAGGCGATAAAGCTAATTCAGTCTATAATTAAGGAAATATATAGCCTTTAATTTAAATTATACTTAGAAGTATTAATTTACCGGATAAGGAGGAAGAGGAAGTGATACAGGACATGTACGATAGATAGATAGATGGCACCCTTTGTGCCTGCCCTGGAAGGCCTACCTTCCAGAACCCTCCGGCAGGCACCGGGCCGGCCTTGCCGGCCTTGCCGGCCTTATCAAGGCCACAAAGGTTCTTACAACCTTTATAACCGCCTTTATCAAGGCTACTATTCACCAAAAGAAAGGCAGAGCCTTTTAGAAGCCTTATAGTTACCTACTTAACCAGACTACAAGGCCCTCTCCAACTGGCCTACTCCCTTCCTTCTACATTACGCTTTCCTATATTAAAATACCAGAATATAAAGTCTTCTATAGGAAATACCAGACTTCCGCATTAAATAGTAGCTGCAACTTCATAATTAAACTGACCGCCTACAATTTTTTCAAACGTTACAATTAATTAGCTACCTACGTTACAATTAACTAACATCTTTACCGCCGCGTACGCACAAACCCGATACCCTCTAATACTATTTAATTAAGTCGTAGTAGGCCAAATATAGAATTAGAATATTACCGACTTTATAATTACCGACTTTTTAAATACCGTTTAGCTAAGTCGTAATAGGCTAAACGCGGAACGCAAAGTTACCCCTCTTTAAATACCGGTTAGTTAAATCGTAATAGGCTAAACGAAGAACGAAAAGGTTATTCGAAGAAATACTTCAAATACCGTTTAACTAAATTATAGTAGGTTAAACGAAGAATAAAATATTTAAAATACTTAATAACCCTATTACTTTTTTATTTAAGAACGATATCCTTTATCGGATAGTTCGCTTAACTCTATTATACTCCCTATCGTAAAAATCTTTACCCTTTACACCTCTCTTAACCCCAATGAAAATTGGTTTACTAAAAGAATAATAGCGTCTTTTTATTATTTAGATCCGGACCCAAAAGGCCGATACTAAAAGTTTCCCCCGCTTTTAAAACGTAGTAGGATAGCAGTACTCCCTATTCCTTTATAATCAAATTTAATACGTTAAAACGTAAACTTTATCAAATCGTATTTCTAAAATAGTTAATTTACCGGATAATAGATTTCCTAAATACCCTCCCGACGGCCGACCCCCCGAAAAGCAACCTCCTAATAAGTAACCGCTACTCCCCGGATAATTTCCCCTATAATATTACGGACAACCTCCTAACGGACCCTCTAACAAACCTACAGTACCCTTATTACCCGAAGGCAAATTGGAAAAAGAAAAATTACCCACTAGGCCGCTACTAAAATAAAAGCCAAAACAACGACCTAAAATACGGGCCTTCTCGAAATTACAAGTAGAAAGCAAAGTACTGTAGGATACCGAGTAGGAAGACGAGCCAAAAGATTAAAAGGATAAGAGTTAGGGAAGGAAATTAAAGATATTAAACGTACTAGTAGAGGAACCACCTAAACTAAGAATATAGTTAAATAACTATAAAAACAATAAACTATCCGTCTTTTACATTAGAAAATATATCGAACGATTATAATAGGAAATATAATACTTAAAAGATAATAATAATAATAATTAGGAAATCGCTAAACTAAATAAACGATTGAATAACCATCTAGTAAATTATAACGCAATAAATTCCCTAAAGTTTAATTTTAACTAGCGACTATCCGGAATCTCTACTATATATAAGAAGGCTAACGAAAACGCTACCTCTTAGATAGACGCGTTAAATAATTAAATTATTAAAATAAATATACAGTTAACTATTCTGTAGGCGATAGTCGATAACGATATATCTATAGAAAACACTTATATAAAAATAAATAGAGAATTAAAGTAAAAATTAGAGAATTTAGAGTATATAATCGAAGGATTCCTAAAATTTATAAAGGATTTAAACTAACCTATAGGAAGGTAGAAAGGGAGTTTATAATTAAAAGGATTGGCAAAGCCTCCCTTCGATAGACTTTAAATTCCCGGCAAACCTAATAATAGATTAAAATTTAACTTTAATTATAATAATAACAATAATATAGCGGACAACACTACTACCCCTAACCCTAATAACTAACTTAATAATATAGATACTCTTTTTGCCCGCGCTATAAATACCCTCTACGGAGAACCCGACTTCGCCGAACTTACTAGTCGGCTATTAACCGCTTAGAGGGCTTCCTAAGCCCTACCCCCCGGCGACAACAACAATATCGGCGACGCCTTATCCTTTAGGGATAACCGCCTACGTAGAGAGGATATCGGCCAATTCTACCCCTATTACGAGGACCCTAACGATCTTAATATAATATTAAACGGTAAAAATATAATTTATACCAACGTCTTTATCTTCGCTAATCGAATTAAATTTTTCATAAAGGATCCCATTTCTAATAAAGTAGCCGAGAGGCAAATTTTAGCTATATTTCAAACTCTATTAAGCAGCGCCGCTACCCGTTAGTAAATTAACGAAGTTACCCCCAATACTCGTCGTAATCTACGCTTAAGCGGACTAAATAACCTAATAAATACTTTAACCGGACAATTCGCTCCCAATTTAATTACCGCGATACGTAAATTTACTAACACTACCTTCCGTTTAAAATAAGTCGCTGAAAATAGTAATACCCTTACTAACTTCGTTTAAATAAAACTCCGTTACGCCCGGGCTATAGAAATCCTAAGTAAGGACGGCGATAATTAGTACGGGGCTATAATCTAAATCTAGTCCAACTTAAATATAAATATTCGCCGTTTCCTCACCCCGCCCCCTAAGAAAGGCGACCTATATAATTATATATAAATACTAAACGAATCCCGCGAATTACTATACGCCGCGGCTCTAGATAAATACCTTTACTTCGCGGATAAAATTTACAGCTCTAACTCTAAGGACCCTAAGGACTCTAAGGATTCTAAGGACGATAAAGGAAAGTAACTGTACCGATAGGGGCGCTCTAACTCCTTCTTCCGGACTAATAACCGTTCTAACTCTTATAACGACCGCTCTAGAAATAATAGCCGTACTAAGGATAGAAACTATAACTACGACTATAACTACTCCCAAGACTACTCCAAAAACAACTATAGGGAATATAAAGACTATAATAAACCCTATGACAAAGTCTACTTTACGGGTGATAATTCTCCTAGCTCGTTTATTACGGATTTAAACTACTTCGTTTTCGATACTAAATTAACCTATAATAAATACTTAAAATACTTCGATTCCTATATTTCGACTAAAGCCTATATTCGAAAGTACTGCCGCTCTACCGCTACTAGAACGGAGGTTAAAAGAATTAACAAGGACTTACAAACCCGTTGTAATTATTACAATACTCAATTCAACTCTAAGAATAAATTTTTCAATTATCTTCGAAATTGCTAGGAACTGAAAAACATTAGTAGCGAACCCCGCGTTCGCTTCGTAAAATATAGTATCGATAATATTCCCCCTACGCCTTTAGTGAACTATATAGCCAACCCCTCCGGTTACGCTATTAAAGAAGCCCCGGAAATCGACGAAGAAGACGTTAAATAAGGCCTTCTATCCAACTATACGTATTTACGCATTAACATTAAAATGCGCCCGGATAAACCCCGCGTCGAAATATATATTAACCCCGGTATTAGCCGTTTAATAATAAGTAGGAGCTTACTAAAAAAGCTTAAGCACTCTATTATTACCAAATTAGTAAAGTAAATCCGCGGGATTAGCAATAACTCTACTATTAAGGAATAAGCAACCTTCTAAATCTACTTCATTAATACTAATGGCGGCAATTACCCTACCTTAATAAAGGTAAAGAAGTCCGCTTAAGTCATTAATAACCTAAAAGTTAATATATTATTAGCTAACGACTTTATAAATTCTAAAGGTAGAATAATCGACTACGGACGAAATAAAATCTCTTTTACTAAATTCGATAAATTTATAATGAAATTTATAATTAATAAAAGGTTTAACCCCTACTACCGCAAAGTAACCGCCGTAAGAAATATATCCATTAGATTAAAATAATAAACCTACATCCTAATAAAGTATAAACCCTTCCCCTCCGGCCGCTACTTCGCCTTCAAAGCTAAACACCCCAACGCCCTAAACGTAGTAATTTCTAATAAAACCCTGTAGGTCGTCCTTATTAAAAACGATAACCCCTATATAATTCTTACAATTCCTAAGCGAATTAGGATTAAAACAATCAAAGAATACAACGACGAAGCGTATATAGCCGTAGATTAAACGGACTTCGATATATCTAACGAAACCGAAGAGGACCAGGACTATACCGACGAAGGTTACGATAGCTCTAAGAATCCGGATACCGCCGAATAAAACTACGCCCCGGATAATAATAACCGCCCCCGCGTCCTAGAAAAGCACTCCCCTTTAGGCATTAAACGAATTACCAATAAACCAGAGATTTTAATTAGTAATAGTATCCATATCTACGCCGTAAACGAAGGCTTAACTAGGGAGTTCGTAAGGATTATCGACAAATACCCCTCCTTTTAAGAAGAAGGTAGCACTATTAATATTCCCGAAGCAAAGATAATAAAAATCCCCTTAGTCGAAAGGTAGTAAAATCAAAAAACTAGTACACGTTTCTACCCTCTAAATCGCAAGGACTAGTAAATCGTTAATAAGGTCTTCGATAAATTTCGCAATTACAGTAAATTCGACAATTATAACGAAGCTACTCCCTTCTCCTACCCTATTTTCGTAATCTAGCGAACAATTAAAAATAAGCCTAAAGGACGCTTAATCGTAAACCTGAAATCCTTTAATAAAGTATTAGTATTAAATAATTACCCCCTCCCCTACTAAGAAATAATTATCTTACGAATGAAAGGGAAGAAATTTATTACCGTAATTGATATAGTATCCTTTTTCTATTAATTTAACGTATAGCCCCCGTACCGGAATAGGCTAATTATAATAACTTATAAAGGTTTCGAAACCCCCCGGGTAATTCTAATAAGTTACTATAACTCCCTTATATACGTATAACGCTTTATAAATCGATTCTTCGCTACCTACTCCACTTATTATTGCGCTTTTATTAATAATATCGTTATCGCTTCCAATATTGCAAAAAAGTACTTATACCACTTCAATACTATCTTTACACTTTTCGTTAGTAAAAATATCGCTATTTCCCCTAAGAAATCGTTCATCGGCTTCCCTAGCATTAAATTCTTAGGATTTCGAATCGACGCCTTCAATCTATTTACAATTAAATAACGGATTAAAGTACTAATGAATTTTAATTTCCTAAGTAAATTTAATACCCTTAAATAATATATAGGGAATAATAGTTTTCTCCGGCACTTAATCCCTTATTATATACAATTTATTGAGCCGTTATAGAAGCGAAAGGTATTACTCCTAACCGAAAGAAGAAAGGAAAGAGTTGTAGTTACCGGCAACCCCGGGAAAAGGATTACTTATTATAATAAAATAATATTCGAACCCTCCGAATAAGAATTCCTATCCTTTAAGGCCATTTAAACCGCTATTTACGGAAAAAACAGCGAAGGGAATATCCTCTACCATTTAGACATCCTATTCTAAATATTCATTTAATTAAATAGCTCTTTAGAGAGGGGATTTAAAATAATAATCTTTTATTTAAAAGAAGGATATATCTAGATTCCTAGAATAACTATTCTAATTAATATAGTCCTCCTAATAATATTTCTAAATTATTACTTAACGAAGGCAGAACTATATTACGGCCCTTCCAAGCTCAAAGTAGTATACTTCGTTTAGATAGTAAAAAAGCTTCGTACCTATATCTATTCCTCAACCCTCCCTATTATTATTCTAATTAACTATTTAATTATTAAAAATATCGTCGAATAAATTATTCTCTAAATTATATCGATAAATAAGGTAAATAAAAAGCTTATTAACGCCTTAGTCTACTTCTCATAATATAACCTAAAAGTCTATTATATCGTTAGCAAATTCAACTTCGTATTCGATACACTTAATCGGTTATAATATATTAACAATAACGGTAACCCAAAAAGAGATACTATCTTTAATACCGTCTAATTCTCTATTACGGAGCCTCAAATAGACGAAGAAATAAAGAAAAAGATTGTCAAAGGCTATACTAACGACGTTAAATTTAATAGAGTACTAAAGGACTTATCGGGAACCAAACTTACCGAGGACAATAGAATTATTTACCGTCCCGGGTACCCCTTCCTTATAACCGCCGACGGATTAATTTATAATATTAAAAATAAGGAAAAATATCTCTATATCCTATACCCCTATATACAAAATATTCTAGCAACAATTCATAACAATAAATACTACTTCGGCCGGGACCGCATACTCTACGACCTTCGAAGAATTGCTATTAATAATAAGACCTACCTTATAAAAAAGTACGTCCAATACTACCTAATATACTAGCTAAACCAAATTAATAGAAGCCAAACCATTAGTAATTACTAGCCTATTAAAACTAACGCCCCGCCTATAAGTATTATTATAATCGATTTTATCGTCGGATTACTAAAAATCGGAATTATCGGTACCCTATAGTACCTCATCAATTATCCTTTATTTAATTCTACTATAACAGTAATATACCCTAATTCAAAGAGAAGTTTGCTAATCCCCGGCTATATTGAATATACAGCCGAAAATTAGGGAACAATCCTTATAAAGTACTTTATCATTTCCGATTAGGGAGTCCCTACTAGTATAATCTCGGACCGTAACCGCAAATTTACTTTAAATTTCTAAAAAGGAATGTAGAAGATATAGGGCACTAAATTAATAATAATAATAGTATACTACTCTCAAAGCAACGGCGGCTCTAAATAAAAGAATTAATACGTAGAGATCGCTATTCGCTTCTACTATTTTAAATACCCAAACTCCCTATAAATTAATATTATCCTCCTTTTATAATAAAACCTTAATAACGTATACTTAAAAGCTATTAAATCCTCCGCTTACGAATAATTATTTAGATTTAAATTCCGTAGACCTTTAAACGCTATCGTCGGAACCTAACTAAAAAATAATACTACTATTAAAAAATACCTTTAATAAGACGCCCAATTAGCTATAGACTTTACGGCTACCCGGGCTAAAGCCCGCTACAATAAGTACTACCGCGATATCGAATTCCAGGTCGGAAATATAATTTATCTATAGTTCTATTATAGTTACTACTTTCCCGGTCGGCTATCTAAAAAACTTTTATAATAAAAGTCTAATCTATTTAAAGTTTTAGAGAGGGTTGGACACTTAGTATATAAACTCGACCTCCTTAATATTATAAAGATCTACCCAGTTATTTTATACGCTTACCTACTCCCTATACCTAAGGAGGAGGATCCCTTTTACCGATAAATTCCCCCACTTAGGCTTATAGAGGATTCGCAATCCGGTTCCGGGTCCGAGGATAAAAATAGGGATAAATACAAAGTTGAAGTTATTTTACGGCATAGATTGGAAGGACCCTACCAATTGAAATATTTAATTAAATAGGAAGGTTAGGGAAATAAATATAATACTTAAATAATAGAATAGTAGTTAAAGAATTATAAGGAATTAGTAGAGGAATATTAAACCCGTCAAGGAGGTCGCCCGGAGGGAGGCCATTCCGGAGAGTCTATTCTAGGCATTCGCCGGGGAGGTTATAGTACTAGCCGCTCTAGCCCGGTACGGTAGAGTAGTCGTAGCGCTCGTATTCGCCGTAGAGATTCGGTTAACTAGGCTACTAATAATCTAGATAATCTAGAGGATATAGACTAGGAGGAAACATATAGATTTGAAATAGAATAATATTATTGAGGATAGTAATAGCTTCTTTATAAGGCCGGGACTTGATATAGAATATATACGATAGATAGATAGATGGCACCCTTTGTACCTACCCTAGAAGGCCTACCTTCCAAAACCCTCCGGCAGGCACCGGGCCGGCCTTGCCGGCCYTACCGGCCTTATCAAGGCCATAAAGGTTCTTACAACCTTTGTAACTGCCTTTATCAAGGCTACCATTTACTAGAAGAAAGGCAGAGCCTTCTGGAAGCCTTACAATCACCTACTTAACCAGACTGCAAGGCCCTCTCCAGCTGGCCTGCTCCCTTCCTTCTACATCACGCTTTCCTACACTAGAATACCAGAATATAAGGTCTTCTACAGGAAATACCAGACTTCCGCATCAGGAAGATAGGGGCCTATTCCTATATAATTAGATATTATTAAGATAAATAAATCTTTAATAAATAATTATTATAAATACTCTAATTTATTAAATCTTTCTATCCACTTATCCTATAGATTACGTAAATTATATTATTCTACTTTTATTAATAGCGGCTATACTACTCTTAATTTTATTAACCGTCGTTTCGTCTTTTAATATTAACTTCCCTTTTTCAAATTACCAATCCCTAAATTATTATACTTCGTTAACAGTTAGGTAAAGGGTAATATTACCTACTTCTTTAAATTAATAATATAAGTAGGCGTCTATTACGAAATTATCGACCTACTTATTTACGACTTCGTCGAAGATAACCCTATTATTCTCGGCTACCCTTAATTAATATATTACGCCCCCAGTATCGATTAGCCTAATAATTCTCTTTATTTCGGCCCTACCTACGAATAACGCAGTTATTTCCCTTATAGAGCCACTAACTATTATACCCCTTTAATAAACCGGTATCTCTTTACGCCCTATCCTAATGCGCCCGGTATACGCCCTATATATAGGAAGCCTTCTTATAAGGAGGTACCCAACGAAGGGGAACCGGAATTGCTATAAACGGAATTTAAAACGGAATCTATTCGCCGCCTTTTTATTTCTATAATTATAAGAAGGGCTATCTACTAGAGGTTTAACCGGTTTAAAAATTATATAGCTAATTATTTAAGTATTACTCCGTTCGGTAGAACCCCTTCCGGCCCCGGCCAAATATTTATACTATTAACTCTCTCGGCCTTTTAAACCCTCCGTATAGTCCTAATCCTTTACTACGTCGCTAAAGGAATTTATACCCGAACTATAAATTACCGGACCCTAGTCCGTTTCTATAATATTCCCTATAATCCTATTAACCCTAATAATATTAAGGAACTTTCTATAGTAAGCTTCAATTAGTTGGCCGAAATATATAAATTCCGTATTATCCGTACAATTAGAATTAATATAGAAAAGGATATTAAAAAGATAATCGAAGAAGATAAGATAATAGAAGAAGAAGGAGGCGTTTTAAATCCTAAGAGTATAAATAATAATTTAATATTAGAAATAGTTAAGGAAGTCTTATTAGGCTAAGGTTATAAGTATAAGAGGTTCTTTAATAGTAATTATTACTATTAGATTAATATTTTAGTAAGGAAGGGAGATACAGTAATTCTACAAATTGTAAAGGTCGCCAACTTTATATAAATTAATAGTATTAGCAATAATTTCCTATATTATAAAGAAGCTATTAATAAATACTTCGCGGCCAATAGTATTAATATTAGTAAAATTATTTTTAAAGACGTTACTAAATTCTATAAAAAAGCCGATAAACCCCTAAAGACCGACGCTTAAATTTAAATTAAGCTCCCTAAATAATACTAATACTATATTAATACTTTTAGATAAGAGGGCGCTAAAATTCTTCCCCCTAATTATTCTTACGATTTTAAATTCGAATTCCGTCCGGGGGCTACCCCCTTAGCATTATAAGGCCGCCTTTTCAACCCTAACAAATTAAACGTTATTAAAAAGTAGATTGACGATAATTTAATTAAGAAATTTATTAGATTATTATAGTCCGAAGCCTTAATATTAATCCTATTTATTAAAAAGTCCGGTAGTAGAGTCTATATTTACATCGACTATAAAAATATTAATAATATAATTTTTAAATCCTACTATTTATTATTATTTATTAAAGAGATTTTAAATACAATTTACTACGTTAAAATCTTTATTAAGTTTAATATTATTGCGGTATTTAATAAAATTCGTATTAAATAAGGTTACAAATAGTTAACCGCCTTTATAATATAGTTTAGCTTATTTGAATCCTTAATCATTCCTTTTAATTTATAAGGCGCCCCTAGGGCTTTCTAGAATTATATTAATAATATTCTCTATAATATCTTCGACGTCTACGCAACCGCATACTTCGATAACGTCCTTATTTATTTGGACAATGTACGAGACTACAAACGGTACATTAACAACGTCTTCGACCGATTCGCTAGGGCGGGCCTTAATATTAATATTAATAAATACGAATTCTATATAATACGTATAAAGTATTTAAGTTTAATTATTACCCCGGGAAATATTGAAATAGATTTAGAGAAAATTAAAGTAATTATAGAATAGTAGGCCCTAGAGTCTAAAAAGTCCCTATAGTCTTTCTTAAGCTTCGTAAACTTTTACCGGCGGTTTATTAAGGATTTTTCGACTATAGCGACCCTACTTTACAAATTTATAAAGAAGGATACGGTTTAAATTTAGAATAATAATTATTAAAAAGTATTTAAATCTCTTAAGAAAGTTTTTATAGAGGGCCCTATTTTAAAGATCTACGATTAAATTAAGAAAATTATTGTTAAAATAAATACTTCTAATTAGGCCGCCGGTAGTACCCTCTTATAATTCGGTAATAATAGTATTCTCTACCCCGTAACTTACTTCTTAGTTAAATATACCTCGTAAGAATATAATTATAATATTTATAATAAAGAGTTATTAATTATTATTAAGGCCCTAAAGGAATAGAGGCCGGAGTTCGAAGGGGCCTAGTAGCCGTTCGATATTTTAACCGATTATAAGAATTTATAGACTTTTATAACTAATAAGCAATTTACCTAGTAGTATATACGTTAGTCTTAATTCCTATTTCGCTTTAATTTCTTAATTAAATATACTTCTAGTTCGAAGAATTTATAATTAGACGTTTTAAGTTATAAGCCTAACGATCGCTTAAACGGCGAGGAAGACGATTACTTAATCGCTTGTAAGCGAGCCTTGTTCAACCTTTTATAGTTTAAAGAGGGTTGCTTCGAAGACCCCGCCGTTAACTTTTCGCTATACCTACTAGGCGAAGAGAACCTTAATATTAAATTAACCGACGACCTAATCCGTATTAGCTACAAAATATTCGTCTTCTTATAAGAGTTAGTCTCCTACCTAACGGACGAGTCCCATTAGTAATAGCTATTAACTATTAAAAAGGTCTTCTATAAAGCCTTTTTAAAATATTATACCGTTAATAGTATTATAAAGTAGTATAATAAGGTTATTATTAATCCCTATAATAAGAATCTCTAATTTTAATTAATTAATTAATAATATAATACCCCCGGCGTAGGCTACCCTAATTACAATACTATATATAAATTTTTATAACGCAACTTTTATTAAAAAGAAATATATAATAATATAAAACTTTTCTATAAAGGTTATCTCCTATACGCGAAGACTAAATCTTTAAAGTACGGTTCTACCGGCTACCTTAAGCCTGTAGCCGTCTCTCTAATACCTTAGAAGGATATCTTTATCGATTATATTATTCCGTTACTAGTAAATACCTATTTAAGCCAAACTTTTAAATACGTCGCTATCGTCGTTAACCGCCTTATAAAAATATATTACTATATTACAACTATAACCTTCGAAGCCGAAGAATTAGCCGACTATTTTATCGACTATATTTATTCGATTTACAGCTTACTAAATAGTATCCTATCTAACAAAAGTACCCAATTTATATTATATTTCTAATTTACCCTCTATAAGAAACTATCTATTATTTGTAAATTGATTTCCGTTTTCTACTTATAAATTAATATTTAAATAGAATGTATTAATATAAAGATAGAATAATTCTTAAAACTCTATATTAATTAAATATAAACGGATTAAATAAAGTAGTTAATACTTACAGAATTCGTTAGTAATAATACTATTTTATTATTAATAAGGATTTTACCGTTCTTTATTAATTACGGCTATTACCCCTATATAGGCACCGAACCCCGCACCCTACCGCCGCTAGACCTATTATTAATTTAATTTAAAGAATATTATAAAGCTAACGAATTAGTGGATTATTTTTAAAAGATTTAGGACTTTATAATTTAATAATTATAATATATATAAGTATAATACGAGGATAATACTAATAAGAAACGTATCGACTCGTTTAAATATTATATTAGCGATATAGTCCTATTAAATATAATTAACTTCGTTAGCGGTCGCTTATACGCTAAATTCTCCCTATAATAAGAAGGCCCTTTTAAAATCGTCCGAACCGAATTTTATATAATTTATTTCGCCCTACCTATTAATATAAAATATTTATTAATTTTCTACGTCTCTATAATATAATTGTAGTCTGGCAAAGGATTATCCGGCTAAAATACTTCGATTAATATTAAAATTAACGATAAGAAGGTAATAATCCGAATAAATAATTAGGAAGAATGCGAGGAATAGGATTTTAAGAAGTTCATCGACTACATTTAATTTAGAAGTAATTTATATTAATATTATTATATTAAGTAAAAGACCGGCAACCCTACTTAAGAACCTATTAATAATATTATTAATTACAAATACCGCCTATAATAATTCTACTATAAGAACCCGGATAAACCTATCCTACTAAAAGTCTAGAACTTCCTTTACTAGTTCGCCTCCAATTCTCTAACTGCCCCGGCGCCTTCTCTAACCGCCCCTACGCCTATTCTAATACTAGAGCCCCCTCGGCGCTACTCCGCTCGCTTCCAATAGAAGACGGCTTCTATAATCGATATAACGAGGCTATTTCTAAATATAATTATAATATTTATAATAGATATAATAATTAGTAAGGATGTAGAAGATAAATTATATTTAATATTTAGTAAAGTAATACGATAATTAATAAATATTTAGTTAGGAAAGTTACCGCCGACGTAATTTATAGATTATAATAATTTATAAAGGAATAAGTCTATTATTATACGTATATATAGATTTTTTCAACTCTATAAACTTTTTTTAAGGGAGGATAGTATTATAAAGCTAACTTATAATATAATTATACTATATTAACCGCACATATACTATACTAATACTTCGTACTATAGTTTAGAGCTATACACTCGTACTAATTATATATTCCGTTATGTATAGTCTTACGTACGCGCGTACGGATTGGCCTATCTAAGCTCTCGCCTATATAATTAATCCTCCACGCATACTTCCTTTCCTCTCCTTTGTATAATAATGTATATTTTACCCTACCCCCAACGGTGCCCTCTCGCCCCGTGATAGATATTAATTAAATAAAATAAAATTTTTTTAATAGTATTAAATATAAATATACTTCGGAAATAGAAATTATAAAATTAGAAATAGTTCGAAATTTATATAAATAAAGTAAAGATTTATATTTTTACTATAATATTTAAAGTCCGTACTATATAGAACGAATATTTAAATAAATTAAGTAACGCTCTTAAAATTATACTTTAATAGGAGCTATAATTATAAATTTCTACGCTAAATGAAGTAAGACTATTAAGGAGACTAATCTCTATAAAATTAATAATATTATTGAAGTAAAATAATTAGAAATATTACCAAAAAATAAAAAAGAATACCGATAATTAATAATAAAGAAGCTTCTTAAGAAATATTAGAACCGTATTAATATTTTTAGTAAAAAGGACTCTAATACGCTACTAGAATTCAAAAATAAAATTAATTACAAAATCGAATTCGAAGAAGGTAAATCCCTTTAGGATTTAAAATATAATTTATTATATAAAATAATTCTAAAGGAATTAGAAGAATATAAGTAATATATTATTAATAATTTTTAAAAGGGATTTATTAAATTTAATTCAACCTTATAGGCGGCCCCGGTATTATTTATACTGAAAGTTAATAAAGGTTTATATTTCTATATAAATTACTATAAATTTAATATATTATTAAAGAAGGATTATTACCCTCTACTTCTTATTAATAAGATTATAGCCTATATCGGTTAAATTAAAATCTTTATAAAAATAGATATCTAGTAAGTATTTTACTATATTCAAATATACTTAAACTATAAAAACTTAATTATATTCTATATAAAATATAGGGTATATAAATATAAAGTATTACCTTTTAAATTTACGGGCGGACTATTATCTTTCTAAAGGTTTATTAATAAAATTTTAATAAATTACTTCGATAATTTCTATAGCGCCTATATTGATAATATTTTAATTTATTCTAATAATTAAGAAGACTATAATAAATATATTAATATAGTATTATAATATTTTGAAGAAATTAGGCTATAAACTGATATTAAAAAATACGAATTTAATATAATTAAAACTAAATTTTTAAACTTTATTATTAGTACCGATAATATTTCTATAAATCCGGAGAAGGTAATAATTATAAAGGAATAGAAAGAGCTAATTACTATAAAAAATATATAGGTTTTCCTAAGGTTCTATAATTTTTACCGGAAATTTATTAAAAATTTTAGCCGGATAATAAAATTATTAACGAATTTAATAAAAAAGGATTTAATTTTTAAATAGGACGACTGCTATAAAGAAATGTTCGATACTTTAAAGAAGAATCTCCTTAGTATACCCGTCTTATATTACTTTAATTATAAAAAGGAAATACGAATCGAAACGGACGTTAATAATAGAATTTATATTAATATAATAAATTAATTTTAAAACGATAATAATTAATACCCGGTCGTATTCTATTCGGAAATTATAAATTTAATAGAATTCAACTACCCTATTTATAATAAAAAGTTAATAATTATAATAAAAGGGATTAATTAATAATAACCCGAATTAAAAAGTATTAAACCCTTTATAATATTTATAAATTATTAAATATTCGAATATTTTAATATAAAGAAGGTACTAAATAGTAAATAAGTCTAATAATTTAAAACTTTATCAGAATATTAATTTCGAATAATTTATTACCCTAGAAAGGAAAACGTTGCTACCGATATATTATTTTATAAATTAAAAAATTTAAAAATAGTTAAAAATAAAAAAGAAAATTAATTTACTTTATAAATATTTAAACCCGCTAATAATAAATTCTTTATTTTTATTAGTAATAAATTAATAAATATATTAATTAATTCGGAAGGGGAAAATAAAATAATTAATATAGAAATTATTAAGTTAAAAATCAACTATAATTTAACTAACGAATTAATCTAAACTAACCGAACGGTAAAATTACTATTAATATATAAAGAAAAGGTAAAGGAGGAAGATTTACTTTTTATTATTAAGGAGGGTTTATTAATTAAAAACTATAAATTAGTAATTCTGGAAAATAATAATCTATAAATTAAATTTATCGAAGTAATTTACTATCTAATTATTTTAATATATCTAAATAAAAATAAAACTAAACGAATAATTTATAAGCGATATTAATAGACTAATTTAACTATTAATGTAAATCGTTATATTATTAATTATTAAATTTATAAAATATTAAAAGCCCCCAAAAATAAAACACTAGGCTTATTATACTCTATTCTTTTAAAAGAAGATTATAAAGTTTAAAAATTATTAGTAATCGACTTTAAATTAATATTTAAAAATAAGTATAATTATAATATACTAATAATTATTATAAATTAATTTATTAAAGTAAATTAGAACATCCTTTATAAAAATACAGTTACTATTAAAGATACTACTATCCTATATTATTATAACCCTTATTATTTCTTTAAATTACTTAATAAAGTAATTAGTAATAAAGGACTACAATTTATATTTTAAATAATATAGGAAGCAATTTCTTTATTAAATATTAAATAGAAGTTAGTTACGTTAAACTATTTATAGACCGCTAAATAAATCGAGAATTTGTACTAGTATATCGATTAATAATTAAAACTATATATTAACTACAATTAGAATAACTAATTAGAATTTATCTTAATATTAAATGTAATTTAAATAAATTTACCCTATAATAACCTAAATAGTTTATCCCCTAAAAAAATTATTATAAATTTCCCTATACTTAATATATTAAATTAAAAAGACTATATTAAACTAAAACCTCCTAAAACCGAAATTAATTAATAGAAAGCCTATTAATTAATCGATCGGCTAAAAACTTTCTATATAATTACGTACTATATTATTAATAAAGTTTAATAATAGTAAATTATTTAAACGAATAAATATAAGAAGGAATTAAACTTCAGTATTAAAAACTATATTTTTATTATTAAAAAGGGATAGATTACGGACCGGCCTAATAATAAATTCAATTAGCAATAAACTAAAATTCCTTATAAGATTAAAGCTATAAAAAAATACTCTTACGAATTAAAAGTTCCTAAGGGATAGAAAGGAGCGATTATCTACTATATTAATTGCTTAAAGAAATATACTAATAACCTATTATTTAAATAAAGTAATAAAAACTTAGTAAGCGAATTAGTAGGCAATTAAAAAGAATAGGAGGTTTTGAAAGTTATTTCGTTAAAAGTTACTAGAGGGAAGTTAAAATATTAAATAGAATAGAAGGGTTGGGACCCTAATCTAAAATTCTAATTAATAAGTAATTTCGCTAATTTAATAGAATTTATAACGGTTAATACTATTTAGGCCGTTATAAATTTTATTTACAGGTAATATAAGTTCTAATTTTAATTCTAACTCCCTCCTAAAATCTAAGTATAAAATTTCACCTTCCTATCGAACCTTCCCTTTTAGAATTTTTTCCCCTCTTTAATTTTTTATCTTTAATCTAAATTAGTCAAATAGTATTATTATTACTATTTAATTACGCCGTAATATTATAAAAAGTTCTTTTATAAATTAGTTTCTCTTTTTCGATAGAGATTAATTGGGTTATAAATATAATACTCTCCTTTCAATATCAATAACAATAATATTAGAGTTTTAAAATACGACTTAACCGGTTTATATAATTTTACTTATACCGGACTAGAATCGCCGAAATTACTTATACCAAAAAATTAGCTTACATAGCTTTACCTATACTAATATTTTTACGTCCCCTTAATTTTATTAAATAATTAGGCGGGCGTTTCTTAACGGTTATCCCATCTATATACTTAATTAATTAAAAATTAACAATATTATCTATTAATTATTTACTTATTTTTTTAATAGTTTCTACTTATTAATTAAATCCTATTATCGCTTTATTTCGTAGTAGTAGTATTATTTTAAAAACTACGAAGTAGGACGATTTAAATAGATATATAATAATAGAGGTACTACTTTTAGCGGGCGCTTATAGTAAATAAACTTACGAAATTACGCCTTTTTTAATATTATTTATTATTATTAATATTTTTACTATTTATTTAGGTTTAAGGCTTAAATTTTATTATTTATTCGGGTTTATCCCTTTACTTCCGTAGGGTTTATAGAACTATATATCCTAAGAACCTTTTATACAATTTACCCCTTTATTTATATATAGTTTACAACCCTACTTTTTTACTATTTACCTACCTTAATTAGCGCGTAAATAATAATAATATTAAACTATAACTTATCCGGTCTTTATTATTTCTAATAACTAAATTTATAGTACCCTATATAATTTAATATTAATATTAGTATATAAAACGGATTTTAATACCGTTTTATCCCTTTTTTTCCCAGTACTCCTATAGAGCTATAACTATAACTTAATTACAATTAGCTCAAAATATTTTCAATATTTAAAGTAATACTATTGTCGAACTCTAAAAGACTATTTTTAAATTAATTAAGCGAATTAAAATATTTACTAATTTAGAAAATTTTATAGCTACCTTACCCTAAAAGTTACTAACCTCTTATTTTAAAGTATTACTATTAGAGATAAAGAAATTTAATAATACTTTTTAATATTATAAAACCTAATTTCCCTTCATAATAGCTAAATTTTAATTCGATAAACTATTTATTAGCCCGGAAAAGGTATAGTTTTTCTATATTTATTCTAAATTTAAAAATAAAGTTTAACAATTCGTATAACTTTAATTTATTTAAATTAATAAAAATTATAATTTTAAACCCTTTATTATTTTAAATTAATTATACCGGCACATTAATAATCCTTATAAGGTATAAAATATTAAAAAAAAGATTTAATTAATCCGGTAGTATAAAAACGAATATTTTATAATTTTTTTTACCCGATTTAAAAAACTCTTCTATTATTATAATATTAATAAATAGTTAGAATATATATAAATAATTACCCTTCGTCGAATTATATTATTTAATTTTAAAGAAAAGTTTTACTTTATTAATAAACTTAATATTTATACAAATTTCGTTTCTAAATTGTAATACCTCGCCGGCTTAATTAGAAATAGCCACTTAAAAAATAAAATAAAGATTATTAATAATAAGGGTAATAAAATAAATATTAATATAATTACAATTATTAATAGTCTAGATTTTTCCTACTTACCTAAGGATATAAAATTAAGATATTTAATATTAAACAATATAAAGGATTTTATAACGGAATAATAGAATTACTCTATTAAATATATTTAAAGTACTAATACTACGGATTTAAGAATTAATAGAGGATATTTAGGATTATTATATATATAATTAGGTTTTTAATACTTCCAAAATAAAAATTTATTATATAGGGGAGGAATATAATAATTAATACTATCTAGGCCGTTATAAATCTTATTTACAAGTAATATAAATTCTAATTTTAGTTTTAATTCCCTCCTAGAATCTAAGTATAAAACTTCGCCTTCTTATCGAACTTTCCTTTTTAAAATTCTTTCCCTTCTTTAATTTCTTATCTTTAATTTAAATTAATTAAATAATATTATTATTACTATTTAATTACATTATAATAGAACTCTTAAAAGAATATTACAACGCGAATTTAATAATATTAAGACCCCCTATATTATAGGATTACCTATAACTACCTTATATATATACAACTCCTACCATAAATAATTAAACCTCGTGCCATACTATTACTACTATTAGCCAATAGTATATTACGTATATATATATATATATATTTAATCTAAGCTTTAGGTATAACCTTTATACCTTACCCTATATCGCTAAACTTATATATACCTCTCTTTCCTTTTCTTCGTATAATTATATATATCCAACCTACCCTCTACCTTTAGCCTTACCCCGTAATAATTAATTATACCTACTATTATATTACGAATATATAATTTTATTTATTTTAATCGCCGCTATTATAAAAATTTCTAATATATCCGCAATTATTTTTCGTATTATAATAATCCTAATCGTATTATACTATTAGGTTCGACTTTAAACTAATATTACTATATTATATTATAATATTCTAACGCTTATAAAGTAGTACGCCTACTTAATTATAAAATAGCCCCCTATCCTTTATTAATTAAATTAATTAATATTATCTATTACTAATATAAATATTATTATTTCTATTATCGGTTTAATTATCGACCCCGCTAACGAACTACTCTTCGAAAATATTATAGAATCCTTTAATAGCAACCTTAATTCTAACGCCGTAATTAAATAAAGTAATTTCAATACCGCTTCTAAATTTATTAATTACTATACTTTCCTATATATTATTACCGCCTTCGCCTAACTTATTAATTAAAATATTATTAAAGCGAATTCTTTTATTATAATTATTAATAATATATTTACCGATAATATAAAATAATTAATAAAATAAAACGTAATTATCGCCGATTTTAAAAATAAAATCGCCCTTCTTAAAAAGTAATTTACTATTACTTAAAATAAATTTACTAATATTACCGATACGCTTACTATTACTAATAAAATTAATAATTAATTTAAAAAAGACTATATTATTAATTTCTATAAAAAGAATAATATTATTAAGGAATTTAGGAAATCCCTCCGTTAGTATACGGACCCGATAGATTTAATAAATCCAAACCCTCTTAAATTTACTAATTTACCCGAATTTAATTTAAAATTAAATAACGACGACGCTAATATTATATTTACTCCTAAATCGAAGACTAATAAAAATTCTAATATTTATACTAATAAGGGTAATATAGCTGTTAAATATACCGAATCTTACTACGCCTAACGTACAAAAATTAAATTTTATTAATTCTAGGATACTTAATATTTTAATTAGAACGAACGTTATAAATTTATATAAATCTTTTTATATTTAGGAAGCGCTACTTTTTATACTCTATTTCCCTAAATTATATTAATATTAAAAGAAGCTAATAAAGAGAAGTAGAAGTAGGAAATTAGCGAACTCCTACTCGCTTACTTCAATATTAAATATAATTATATAAATTTTACCCTTAAATTATATTATAATTTTAAAATTTTAAAAATAATTAGGGGTTAGAAGTAATTTAATTTTAAAAATAAATTTACTACTTTCGTCGATTACTATAATTTAAACGATTCTATAAAAACCTATTATTTAAAAATAAAAATTACCGACGAAATCCGTAATACTATTATTTATTAATAAAAATTCCTTACCTTTAACGATTATAAAAAGTAATTTACCCTATACTATAAATTCACTTCTAATATTAAAGAATATAATTAGCGTAATAAAACTATTATCCTATTTTATAAAAATAATTCTAGTTCCGGCTCTAACTTTAATAATAATAATAGTAATTCCACCTTTAAATATACTATTAATTAAGGCAGTAATACTATAAATTTAGACGCTATATCCGTTTTCAACGTCTTTTTAATATATATAATCAATAAAACTATTATTAATTACTATATATAGAATAATTTATATAAACGTTATACTAAACCTAATTATTAAATTATTAATTACTATAATAATATTAATACTAATATTCCTAGAATTGAAAGGGAGTATAATTATTATAATAATTATAATCGTAATAATAATAAAAATAATAATAATAATAGTAATAATAGCAGGCTAATAATAGGCTAGAACAGTTATAGCAACAGTACCTATATTAATACTATAAACACTAGAAAGGCCGTTCCCGCCGCCCTAATTATTACGCCCATTACCCTAATTCCCCCTATTATTAAATATAGTAAAGGAAATATACAACCTCCCTATTAAATTATATAGAAAGGCCTTTATTTATAATAATAATAGAAGAGGAGGATATAGATTTAATAAATTTAAAAATAATTTAATTAAAAAATTTAATTTTAAATAATTATAATAATAATTCTATCCTTTTTTTTATTTATATTATCTATAAATTATATAAATAATAAAATAAATATACCGCCTTAATTAATAATAAATATTTAGTATTCGCCTTTATCGATTATAATTTTGCTATTTACTATATTATACTATTATTAAAACTTCCTAAGCCTAAGGCCTTATATTTAGCCGACGGCGTCCCTAAGGATCTTATTACTTACTATTATAAAGTCTAATTTTAAATCGGCTACTATATAAAAATAATTATAATACTAACGTATAACCTAATAATAAATTACCTAATAATTTTAAATATATTATAATTCAAATTTTATAACCCTTTAATATTATAATTAAATAAGTTAATTATTTTTATAAAAATATATACTAGCCGTTATTTACCTGCCGACCTATTTTTCTCTTTTCGTTAAATATTTAAAGTCTAAAATTATACGAAACGTTATAAAGTTCTATATTAAATTACTATCCCTCCTACTCTAATAATAGAAAATAAACCCGAAAATATAACGATACTTTATTTAGAAAATAAATATACCCTAATAATTATCGAAGATTTCGACCCTAAAACTATAAACCGCTTATTACCTGCCTAAAAAATATAATATATTATAAAATAACGGTTCGTTCGGTTAGAAACTTATAAAGTATATTCTAATACCCCGTTAATACTAATTATAGACCCTACTCTTAAAATTAGACCTACAATCTACTATTTAATTATTAACTAACAGAAATTTAACGCAAATTACTATATCCCTATCCGTCGTACTTATTATTCGAATAACTTAATTAATTTAACGGATATTAAAGATTTAATAATAATTAATTTTAATTAACTCTACGAAATATATAATCTTCGAACGTTCTATACTTTATATATAGAAATTAATAAAATTATAGAGGAGGTTAAAGCGGAAAAGGAAGCCCGGGCTAAAGAGGTAGAAAAAAGTATTTTAAAACTTAAGGAATAAAGAAATAATAAAAGTATTATCGATAGAAGAGTAGGGATAGGAATAGGATTAATAAATTTATTAACCGAAGAAATAATATAAAAGATTATAGCCGGCAATAAAATTAAATATAAAAAGTTACTAAATAAACGCTTCTACCTCTAAATCGACGCTTATACTAATAAAAGATTTAAAATCGCTATTCATACCGTTAAAATCGCTAATAAAATCTATTTCAACGGCAAAGACAAAGATTTCTAACGTTATAAAGAAATTATTAAAATCGTTAAAATTATAAAGGAGGACGCTACCAAATTTTATAAAAAGGCCGATAAACCCCTTAAGACTAACGTATAAATTAAAGAAAAACTTCCTAATTAATATTAGAAGTATATTAACGTTTTTAAATTTAAAAAGGTTATAATTATTCTTCTCTATTATTTTTATAATTTTAAAATCGAATTGAAATTAAGTAAATAAATATTTTATACTAAATTAAAACCCTTTAACTCCGACGAATTAAACGTTATTAAAAAATAGATTAATAATAATTTAAAAATTAATTTTATTCGCCTATTACAATCGGAAACCGCCTCCTAAATCCTACTTATAAAGAAACTAGGCGGAGGAATACAAATTTATATAAATTATAAAAGTATTAATAATATTACTTTTAAAAATAAATACCCCCTTCCCTTAATTAAAGAGACCTTTAATACTATTTATAAAATTAAAATTTTTATTAAATTCGATATTATCGCTACCTTTAACCGTATTCGTATAGCCGAAGGGTATAAATAATTAATAACTTTTATTACCCGCTTTAAACTCTTTAAATCCTTAATTTACCCTTTTAAACTATAGGGAATTCTAAGTACCTTCTAAAATTATATTAATAATATCCTATACAATATTCTAAATATATATACGACCGCTTATTTCAATAATATTCTAATCTTTTTTAATAATAAGGCGGACTATAAATACTATATTAATAACGTTCTTAAATAATTAATTAAAGCCAGCTTATAAATAGATATTAATAAATATAAATTCTATACTAAGAAAATTAAATACTTAAAGTTAATTATTATACTTAGAAATATTAAAATAAATTTAAAGAAGATTAAAACTATCGCTAACTAGTAACCGCCTACTTCTAAGAAATTCCTATAAAACTTCTTAAACTTTACTAATTTCTACCGGCATTTTATTAAAAGATTCTTATTAATAGCCGTACTACTATACGACCTCACAAAGTAAAATATAGAATAAAAATAGACTACGGCCTAATAGTCCGCTTTCAAAACGCTAAAAACTATATTTAATAGTAGACTTACTTTACGTATTTATAATTAATTTAAGAAAACTATAATCGAAATTAATACTTCTAATTAAACTTCCGGAGGAATATTCTCTTAATACGGCAATAACAAAATACTTTACCCCGTAGCCTACTTCTCGTCGAAATATACCGCCGCGGAATATAATTATAATATTTATAATAAAGAATTACTAACTATTATTAAAGCCCTAAAGGAATAGAAGCTAAAATTAGAAGGAATATAGTAGCCGTTTAATATTATTATAGACTATAAAAGTTTAAAGATTTTTACTACAAATAAGCAATTAATTCTCCGCTATATATATTAATTATAATTCTTATTTCGATTTAACTTTTTAATTCGTTATACCCTAAGTTCGAGGAACTTTCGTCCTAATATTTTGAGTAGGAAGCCCGAAGATATATTTCTAAATATAGAAGATTACTACTTAAAAATTAGAAATTATAAATTAATTGACCCCGCCCGCTTCGAAAACAATTATTTCAAAATATTATTAATTATAAATATCGAAGAATTAAACGTTAATAAAAAGGTCTTTTTATTAATACTAAATACTTTAAAGGAATTAGATAAATTTATAAATAATATTATTAAAGAGAATTATATTTAATCTATATTAATATAGGAAGTAGTCGCTTATTTATAAAACCCTAACTATTTTAAATAATACCCTTATATTAAAAAGAAATTAAAAGTAATATTTATAAAATACTCTATAATAGGAGGTAAAATTTATTATAAAGGAAGAGTATTTATCGATTTAAATAATATAACTACTTAACTATAATTAATTTACTACGCTTATTTTTTACTAACGGCTAAATATTCCGGCAAAAATAAAATTTAGGTATAAATAAATAAATATTAATATTAATTTAATATAATAGAGTCTATAAAAACTTATTATAAAGGCTATTTAATCTATTTAAAGACTAAAGTATTATAGAGGGCTAAAGTAGGCTACTTTAAACTTATACTAACTACTTTCGTACTTTAGAAAAATATTTTTATTAATTATATTTTTCCCCTCCTAAAAAGTCTATACTTAGGATAGAAGTTTAAATATATTACTATTATAGTAAATTACTTAACTAAAATATAATATTATATTACAATTAAAACTATAAAAATAGAAGAATTAGCCGACCAATTTATTAATRGGATATATACCTTATATAATCTACCTAATACTATAGTATTAAACCGCAGCTTTTAATTCGTATCCTTATTCTAAATTATCGTTTATAAAAAATTAGCCATTAAAAAATTATTTAATTCCGTTTTCTACTCTTAAATAAATACTTAAATAAAGTATATTAATATAAAGATAGAATAATACCTACGAATTTTCGTAAATTGGGCGTAAATAAATTAAATTAAATAATTACTATTAATAGAATTCGCCGGTAATAATATAGTTTTAGAAATAACAGAAATTACCCTATTCTTCGCCAATTATAACTTTTACCTACGGATAAATATTAAACCGTCTTCGGTTACCCCGTCCTAACTCTCCCCAACCTAATAAAAAGAGTATATAAAGGCTAATAAATTTATAATTCGTTTCGAAATTATATAGGACTATATATATACCTCTATTAAGAAAATATAAGACTATTATAAGGTTAATACTAACGAAAAACGTTCCAATATACTAAAATACCGCCCTAAAGACTTAATTATATTAAATACGACTAATTTAATTAATAGGCGCCCTTATAATAAATTATACCTTTATTAAGAAAGCCCCTTCAAAATCGAATAAATATATTCTTATAATATTAAATTTATTTTACCTACTAATATATAATATTCCTTAATATTTTACGTCTCTATAATTAAACCCTATAAAAAAGGCCTACTTAATTAAGCCGCTATTTAAAGGGATATATATACTAACGAAGGCCGGGTAATAATTAAAATTAATAATTATAAGGAAGTACTAGAATAGGAGTTTAACGAATTTCTCAATTATAAATAGAAGGGGGGTAACTACTATTAATTCTATATAATAATATAAATTTACTATAACCTTATTAAAGAACCGATTACTAATATAATTAATATAAAAAAGGCTATTATTACCTTTTATAATAATTATTCCAAAGTACTAATTCTATTAGAGGTTAAATTATAATTAGAAATTATAATTATATTATAAGAACGGATACTAACCGCCCTAATACCCCGGACCTTAGCGCCCTAAATACCCCGACCTATACCTTAGACCTTAATACTCCGAATGCTTTAACCTACTATTTTAATACCGGCCCCACCCCTAAGACGCTTTAAATATATCGCCGACCTAAAAGAATAAATTAATACTATTATTATAAATATTATAACCGAATAGGCCCTATTATAGAAACTAACCCTAATAATTATAATAATCCTTTACGAATTAAAAGTATTATCCGAAGAAGATATAAAGAAATTAGACAAAGCGTTTAAAAAGATTTTTAGGAAGCTATTGGAAATATAATAAAAGAAGAGGCTCCCTACAAAGAACGTAAAAAATAAATTAGAAATAGGGATTTACTAATAGGGTAACGATAATTAGACTATAGAGGAGTTTAAGGATATAAAAAGGATCCGGGAATTATAGGAAAATAAAAAGGAATTTAAAAATAAACCCTATTTATAGATAAAAGAGTTTAAAAACGGAAATTAAGGGGAATAATCTATTATTTTATATATATATAAATTTTAAAGCTATAGAACTTCTTTTATAGGGAGGTAATATTATAGGATTATTTATAATTATTTTATATATATACGGCTCTTACTATAGGCAATTAAATTTCGTACTATATTATTACTACTATTAACTAATAATATATTACGTACATATATACGTACGCCTAATCTAGGCTCTAGGTATAGCCTTCGTACTTTGCCTTATATCGCTAGACTTATATACACTTCTCTTTCCTTCTCTTCGTACAATTATATATATCTAACCTACCCCCTACCTTTAGCCTTACCCCGTAATACCCTAAATAATTAATTTAATAATTAGCTAACAATAAAACGCCCTATAATAACGATAATAAATTAATAGAAGGATTACGAATTAATTTAAGAAGGAGAATAATAGTAAGGAAGAAGTAAAAGAACGTTAGAAGAAGTATTCGATTTATATTTATATTAAAAATTTTTCTTTTTATTCTTAAAGTTCTAGGGCTAAGCCTTAACCTGGGGGGGAAGGTAATATAATAATTAAAATTTAATACTATAGATTATATCCTATTCGTTTTATTATAATACTTATAGGACTTATCGGCGCTATTAATATATATACCCTAATTAATTATACGGGCGGTATTAATATACGTACTTATTTAATTAGTACCGCGATTTATATATTATATTTATATATATTATTAGATTAAATAAGGAAAGCGGTCGAGGCTGGTAGAATTTAGGCGTATTCTATATAAAGGTGCAATTCAAAAACCTAAATTTCAACTTCTCTTTCTTTCTTTCTTTAATTTTAATTATTTTATATATTTATACCCAATTACGCGATACGGAACTACGTAAACTAATGTATCGTAACAATTTCTAT
>RAKG01000173.1:0-32492 GCA_009802275.1 Neurospora sp. CHS-2018a | reverse complement strand
AAAAAAAAAAAAAAAAAAAAAAAAAAAAAAAAAAAAAAAAAAAAAAAAAAAAAAAAAAAAAAAAAGGAAAAAGAAAAAAAAAAGAAAAAGAAAAAAAAAATTAAAAAAAAATTACTTAGAGAGTAGTCTTCTAGAAACCCTTATAAGACCTTCTAAAAATTAGAAGATAAGGTACCTAGAAGACTACCTATATTATTTTATTTATAGGGCGTTAAACATTGGATGTCAAATCAACATTGGAAGTTTTAGTCTAATCCAATGTTTTATTTACATTGGTTCCTAGACTAAACATCCAATGTCACAGGGTGTATATTCCCAGTACGGTACATACCAGAGCGGATCAAATGATGAACCACAAGACCGCCGCGGCGTTACCTACCCATGAAAACCAGGCAGAAGATGCGTCGGTAAGGTAGACGGACCCGAAGTTCCATCGGAGGTGGCGGTAGGCAGAGGCGATTGCCCTTCTTGGGAGAGGCAAGGGGGAGGAGTCTAGACCATGGTAATTCGAGAGGGTCGATATTAGGGACGAGCTGGTGGACTCGGACAATGCCCGGTCTTTTCGTTGTGTTTCTTGGGATCAGGAAAGCCGATGGAGCTCTAGAGGCGTGAGAGGCGGTTGCGTAGGTAAGGGGTATTGGCGGCTGTGGTAGTCATACTAGGCGCCCGTTTGATAGAACGGTACAGCATTTCACGGGCATCCATCTCTTCGTTCCCGTTCGCTATGTCGTTCTTGTGAACGTCTTTGCGGTGATTTAGTGCCCTGCCTCCTTACCCACCTCTACCTAGACAAACGGCCTCTTTGAAGAGAACGTCCAAGCCCAAGGCCAAGGTAGCTGTTCGACCGAGGGCAGACCTATAAAGCTTAGGTTCTGTCCCGCCGGCTACCTCTATCATGGAACCCCACGGCCAGCAAAAGACCAGCAAAAGACCAGCAAAGCGAACAGAGTAGGACTATGAGATGCATGCGGTAAGTACCTAACTTGCCTTCCATAACTGATAGGCGTTGACTAGGCGTAGGTACCTGCTAGACCTCGACTCGGCCAGCGGCCGCAGGATTTGTCCGTCACTGTACTTCTAGGTATTGATACACTCTCGTAACATGCTTCAAACTCCTGATAGCTGGATGTCAACAAACATAAACATGTATTAAGCAGCAGTGCAGCAGGGCAAAGTGTTTACTACTTCTGCAACACCAAAATACTCTCTGAACTACTCGCCCTCTTGACCATTCCCGGTCTCCCATCCCCCGGCCTACCAGAGGTAACCTCCTGCCTAACCTCCTGTCCCGCCCATATCCCCGTGCCCATCCCCTCCTGTCCCTGTCTTTGTGTTTGTCCAGACCACACACCCTGTCCCTGCCCCTGCCCCTGCGGCGGCCCCGGCTGCCTACTTTCTGACACAGACATCCCCCTCCCCCTAGGTCTATAAAGCGGCGTGATCCTCACCTCCCCACCCTGCGTATACACAGTCCTCGTATCCGCCGTTTCTACTTCGACCCATCTACCATGGCCCTGACTATTACCCCCTTCATATTGCTGCTGTCCAGGTCCCTGATACCCGAAGTGAGCCATGTGGCTAGGTGACAGCGGCGGTGGTGGTGAAAGAGGGCGGGTCTGATTGATGGCGATGGCTGCGGGCTTGGGTCGTTGGATGGGGAGGGAGACGCTGTCGGCTGCGCTTCTGCCGTCGAGGGTTTGGAGGGGGAGGTTTTGGCCGTTGGGGGAGAAGAGGGGGGTGGATTGTTGTCGGGAGTGTTGGCGTGCGTGATGTTGTTGCCCGCGGTGTTGTTGGCTATCGCGACTTCCCAGTCTCGAATGAGAGGAGTGCACCCAACGTCGGTACTCCTTATGCGCCTGCGTGAACTCCTTCTCCCTCTCTTTCTCTGCCTGGTCGTGGCCGGCGTGGCTATCAGCGTGTGAGCCCAGCTTCTGCAGCTCAGCTTCCTCTTCACCATGCAGTCCGTCCTCGCTGGATTGCGTTCCCAGTCCATTATTACTCCCCTTACTTTTCTTAGTAAACCACGTCCCCGTACTCCTGCTCCCTGACCCGGTCCCGGTCCCGGTGCCCTTTCCAGTGTTATCCGCCCCGGTCCATGTCCCCGTTCCGTAACTTCCGTAGCTATAACCACCACCCCTTCCTCCCCTCGCTCCCCGGGTGAGTTTTCTCTGTCGTCCACTGAAGATGGGCTTCAACGCGCTGACACTGGCGCACGAAATGGCGATGGTCACCTCGATCACCGACCAGAGGTTGACTTTGATGCCCTCGTGAAACGGATCCTCGGCTAGGGTGTAGGTGTAGATGGTGTGCAGGCGGACGATGGAAGCGACGGTGGCGAAGGTGCCGACGCCAAAGATGAGGAAGAGGGCGATCTTTTCGCGGGTGGGGCGGTTGATTGTGCGGAGGGTGGAGATGGGGAGGAGGAGGATCCAGAGGTCTGTGAGGATGTTGAAGCCGGAGGTGACTGTGGGTGGTGTTAGTAGGGAGCTGGGGATGGGTTGGGTGAGAAAAAGGGGGTTCGAGAGGCGAAGGGGAAAGAAAAGAGTGGAAGACTCACAGTAAAAGAAGGCGGTTGTGTTGATGCAGGTGCCTTCAACAGCACCGGTAAAGTCCCACATCTTGTGAAGTGGTTGGCATTGTGCCAGAGTTGTGATAACGCAAACAAGAAGGAAAACAACGTGTAGGACGATTGTTCCTATGCAAAGATAGCGAAAGGTGCGTGTCACGGCTGGTAACGATTAGTCAGGTGAAAGACTGGTGCTGTACCAGGCTGACTTACCAAATCGGATGTAGGTAAAGAGAATGGACACCTTGATGCAAAAGATGTTGGCATAGTACATCACTTGGATAGCGAGAGTGACCTTGAGGAAGTTGACCATGTTATCTAGAGTGAGCGTCGACAATGGCATCCCGATGCCATTGTGCGTGAGGATGACGAGGTTGATGAGATAGCCAAGAGTGAGGGCCTGTCACGATCAGCAATGATTTCATGGAACGTACAGCGACCAAGACTCACCATAGCAGCAATAATGAAGTAGTCATCTGGGCCCGGATTTCGGATGAGGATGAACCTGCTGATACATCGGAGGACGACGAACAGCACTGAAGCCAGTCAGGACCGCTGAACGAAATAGCAGAGAAGAACGAAAAGGTCACTAACTGGCCATGGCTATCATGATAGCAGAGGTAATGATGAGGCCATTTTGTCGTCGTACATCCTCAATGGATGGTTGATCCATAACTCTTGAACTTGTGGAAACGATTGTATTGGGGATAAAGACGGTCAGCCCAAAGGAACGGAATCACGAAGCTGGACCCTGCGGAGGTCTGCCTTGTGGGGAGAGGCGACACACACGAGTGATCGTCAAAGGCTCCATTGATCTGACGGTTGGGATCCAAGGACCCGGGGATATAAGGCAGATATTCAACTTGTAGGAAAAGCTTAAACGAAAAGCAGGCACGTAAGGCATGGCCTGGTTGTCATAAGGGCCATGCGCACAGACATGCGAGACCGAACTCCTAGCTCGCTTGGCAAAACAAGCGAGGCCATTCACGCGGGCTGACTTTCATGATATTGGTGGATTAGCTGAAGGGGAAACGATGTTATTGTGAGCACCGGGTAGTGTACGGAGCGGGCTTTACCCTTTGCTCCTTAGGGCAAGTGACAATCGCTTAGGGCCACAGGTGGGAGGGAGACTAAGGAAAGGCCAAGACTTCTAGGGTCGAAGCGACGAAGACGACGAGATCCAGCTGAGGTTTATCATTCGATGACGAGCATGGAGTTCCCGCACTCTAGACCCTTGAAGATGCGCACTGATACTCCAGACAGGGTGGTTGCCCAAACTGTAACCAGGTCCTGCATGTTGGCGCGGAGGTGTCTGGCCCAGGCCCCTGATCGTCTGGGTGTCATGAAGAAGAATCAAGGATGAAGAAAGCAACCTGGCTGAAAGATCACGGGGAAGGATTCACCGAGTGTCTGGGTTAGGATGGACATATGCGCTAAGTCGGTGCTTACACCGTGTTGAGTGATTGGTGTTGTCATGGTATAAGACTTGAGACAAGGCCCGGTGTGTTTTCACACTCGACGACTGAGGATAACTGAGCGGATGTCAAGAGCGAAGAAACAAGAAAACATTGCTATTGAAGACCGAGACAAAAGAAAGGAGGCTCCCCAAGATGTGAGCATGCAAAGGCAGCACGTCATACCCTTGCTAGCGAGGATCCAAACCAAACCTTCGATAATACTGGTTCAGGCCAGGCGAAGCTTTTCCGTTCTGGTGATAGTGTTCAGCCATTAAGATGTCAGCTCGCTTGTGTTGAGTCAGTGATCGAAGGAAGCGAGCAGGCAGGATAACATGGGTAACAAGATGAGAGATGAGTTGGAGTGGTTGAGGCAGCAATGGAATGAAAAGGAGAGTTCCAACTTGTAACCGGTGCGACGACGGGACGGCAGAGTTTGAAGTCTGGGTTGAGAAATGTAAAGGGTAGACGTGGGTAAAGTCCCGGGTATGTAAGAGCTTTATCGCTTGCCGCACTTGCGAAACATGCAACACGGCCCGGAAAGAGACACGGAAGAGGAAGGAGGGTGACTTGTCTGCCGTCTGATGTGATGACTGATGACATCCTCGCTTGACAAGACTTATAACACACGGACCCGGAGATAATAAACAAAAGGATGATAGCCCAAGTGTCGGTTGGATGAAGGATTGGAATGACACGAAGCGATGGGAAGAGGTTGGAGGACTTGGGAAGTGTGCTCAGGTGAAACCACTGAAGCTCGCTGAAGCTCGCTGAAGCTTTACGTAAGTCGGAGTAGCGCCCAGAGCAGTTTAGATGCCAAGACTGTAGAGTGGAGTCCCGTTCCACATCTGTCCAATCATCATCTCCTTCTAGAACGGGACGAACACCTCTGAACTCCACTGTTCACGTCGATATTTGACAATTGATAGCAGAGAAAATTCTGCCACCAGATTCCGCCTGAATTTTAGGCGACCGCATTCGAACTCACCATCAACACCACGGCCTGATACTGGCATCTTATCGCACCCCGCCGTTCAATCCGCCGAACAATATTTCGATCCCCAGTGGCCATTCGCACCAGTCAACTCATCATCGACCACATTTGCAACACCGCCAATATGGATGCTCCCGTCGCCGAACCCGCGGCGCAAAGCCAGCAGAACCCCGCCCCCACCACCACAGCGCCAGCTTCAGCACCTGCGCCCGCGCCCGCTGCTACTGCCGCTACCTCGACGACCACCAAGCATGTCCACTCCCTCGTGATCGACGCCAACGTCATCATCAAGAACGACCCCAGCGTCTCTACCCTTATTGCTCAAGCCGAGGAGCTCTACACCATTCCCTCAGTAGTATCAGAAAGTTCGTTTTCCGTCTATCCCAATCGCATTCCCTCCCAGACCCAGACCGAGACCTAACACAACTCCCACATAGTTCGCGATGAGGCCACCCGACTCCGCTTCCAGACAACCCTCATGCCCTTCCTCAAGTTCCGCACCCCCCGCCCGGAGTCCATCAAGTTCGTCACCGATTTCGCCCGCCGCACCGGTGATCTCATGGTCCTTTCCAAGCCCGATATCCACTTGATCGCATTGACGTATGATCTCGAGTGCGAGAGGAACGGTGGTGATTGGCGGTTGAGGAAGGAGCCTGGTCAGAAGTCGGTTAATGGTGCGCCACCGGCTAAGGAGGAGGAGGAGGGTGAGAAGAAGGAGGAGACCACAACCGAGGAACAGACCGAGGCGAAGACCGAAGCTGCTCCCGTAACGGAGGAGAAGGCCGAGGAGGTGAAGCAGGTGGAGGAGCAGCTCGAGAAGTTGGATATCGGAAGTCAAGAGCAGGAGACAACACCTGCCCCTGAGGAGGAGGAGGAAGAAGAGGAGGAGAACGATGGCGAAGCCTCCGACGACGACGGCGAATGGATCAGTAAGCCCCCATTTCCATCCTCCCTCCCCCCATCCCCTTTCTTTACCACCACTAACCAATTCATCCAGCCCCCACAAACATCAAAAAGGTCCGCGCCCGCGAATCCGCCCACGTCGCCCCCGAGCCCCTCCAAAAGACGCTCCAAGCAGCCCTCATCACCTCCGACATGGCCATGCGCAACGTCTCCCTGCGCATCAACCTGAACCTTCTCGACTCCTCCTTCGCGCGCATCACCGTTCTCAAGACCTGGGTCCTCCGCTGCCACGGGTGCTGGAAAGTGTGCAAAGACACCACCAAGCAATTCTGCCCTTCTTGCGGGCAACCGACCCTCACCCGCGTCAGCTGCACGACCGACGCCGCGGGTAACTTTACTTTGCACCTGAAGAAGAACTTTCAGTTTAACAACCGCGGAAACGTCTATTCCATTCCCAAGCCGACGCATGGTACCGCGAGCGGGAAGAACCAGAATGTTAAGGGCGGTGGCAAAGGTGGATGGGGCAAGGAATTGATTCTCGCCGAGGATCAGAAGGAGTATATCAAGAGGGCGGAGGAGGAGAAGAGGACGAGGTATAGGGATCTGATGGATGATGATTACTTGCCGGGCATCCTGACGGGGCAGAGGCAGGGGGGCACGGGGAATAATAGGATTAAGGTCGGGGCGGGGAGGAATGTTAATGCTAAGAAGAGGAGGTGAGCTGGCAGTCAGTGTGAGTGGGCTTGATGGATGCTGAGGGTATCTGAACATCAAGCTGAAGGGTAAAAAGGGATGGTTCCTGTTTTTTGTTGGTAGTCGGTCACTGTCAATGGCGTAATGGCGTTAGGTCCGTTCTATGAAGAGAGATGTTATTTGTCTTACTGTCTAGAGGAATTCGATCTGAAGATGTTTTGTTTACTGGTCCAGCAAAAATACAGCACTTGAAGCGTTCACGATCAGACAGTAACATCGTCGAACTCCCCATTATTCGATACAGCTACAAGCCTCCATTCACCTCGAGAGATCATGGCGGGCCTCATGAGGACCGCTCCAAGGCACGGAGTGGCATGCAAGTTCATGGTAGCACCAATTGCCTTGATTGGAGATCAAGCCATCGTATCACGAACCTCATTGGATGCGCTTGCTCCATCCAGCCTGCACAAGCTCGCCAAATCGCCAGCACAGCATGGCGAGCGAGCGGGTAAAAAGGTACCTGTGACGTTGTTTTTCAGCCCAACAAGATCCGGGTACAGATTCAAAACCGGAGTAGCTTCCAACTTCACCTTCAACACCACTCAATCTATCATAACCACAACCTTTTGTTGCAGAATTGACACTCACTCAGTCGACGTCGTTAAGCCCTCACAAGTCAACATCGCCAAGCGAACTCACCATCAAAGAAAGCAACTTACCCGTACCCTGCGTCAGAGACCCAAAACCAGCAAGAGTTCACCAGCCAGCCCACCATGTCTTCCTCCTCCTCCTCAAACATAACCTCCACAACCCTCGGCATAAAAGTCATGTCCTTCCTCACCTCCATCTTAGCAGGCGGCATCGAAGCCTACGCCAAACTCACCGGTCAAAGCGAAGATAAGGAAGATGATCACTCGTGGCAGAAGCCTGGACCTGGCGACCGTAACCACCACCCCCTCCCTTCTCCCCCTTCTTTTTTTTTTCCCTTTTTTTTTTCCTCGCTTCGCTCGATTTCCTCTTTTCTTTCCTCGCTTCGCTCGAACACCCTCCCATCATCACCAAAGATACCTCGTGAGTGCTAACGAGAAGTGTGAAGGCCGCTCCCCCTGCCCGATGCTCAACGCCCTAGCGAACCACGGCTACCTCCCGCACGACGGGAAGGATATCTCCCTCGCCCAGCTGATGCAAGGCCTAAAAAGGGGAATCAACCTCGCTCCCTCCGCCACCCTAATAGTAGGCATCAAAGCCCTCCAAGCCTCCTCCACCGGACGTTGGGTGACCTTCCACCTCGACGACCTTAACAAGCACGGCATAATCGAACACGACGGCTCCCTCTCCCGCGCCGACCTCTCTTTACCTCCCTTACACGATAACCACACCTTCTCCCCGGAAATCTGGTCTACAGTCCTTCAAGTGATCGGCTCCGACGAGCGGATTAGTATTGAGAAGGCAGCGCAGATGCGCGGGTTGAGAATCGCCGAGGGACCAAAACTGAATCCGGGGCCGGAGGGGTTCAAGATGAGTAGGGAGGATTTAAGGTTTAGTGCGATTGAGACGGCGTTGTATTTGAGGGTTTTTGGAAGGGGCACGGAGGGCGGGGCGGAGACGAGGTGGGTTCGGGCTATGTTTGGTGAGTTTATTCTTCCATTTTTATCTTTCAAGATGGTGAGAATGAGGGGACCGTTGAGGGTGATGAAGAATGAAAAGGAGGGAGGTGGTGGATGGGAAGAAAGTGGTGGTGATGCGGGGATGCGAGTTGGGGACCGGAGATGATGCAGTGCGGTCAGGTCACTCACTGTGCAGTGAAGCATAGCGCTAACGAATTGAACAGAGGAGGAACGGCTCCCGATTGAAGAGGGCTTCAAGAGGTCCGACAAGCCGCTGACGATTGCGGAGATCTTGGAGTTGCAGAGGAAGGTTGAGGCTGTCGGTGCTGCTCCTGATCCGAAGTGAGCAACGGAGGTGGTTTTGGTGATGGAAGTTCGGTGTTCATTGTTGAAAGAAAGGCCGCGCGATGCATGCGCTATGTCGCGCTTTTTCAGGCGGTTCACATCCCGTTGTTGTCCGTCCGCGCCGGATCTTTCAGCCGGGGATAACGAACGGAGGATGCAAAAAGCAATCGGTGGAATCATGCATGAAATGATGAAAACATGATCTGGCAAAAAGATAAAGAGGAATCAGCGATCGCAAACAACAAGTAATGAAAGAAAAAAAATCGCAAAAAGATATTGAGACTCGGATACCGGGAGTCGAACCCGGGGCTGTTGAGAGAGCAGTCACTCCTGAGAAGTGAGAGTCAACGATGTTACCGCTACACCATACCCGATTGAACTGATATGGTCCGATTTTGTTGAAGGTGGGTCGGATCCTCCTCCTTATGTGAAACAGTTCATTCTGGGTGCTCAGTGGGGGGGAATATCCCCTTTCCTTCTATATCATCAGCTCGGGACGAACATCACAGCAGTCACTTGCAAGGAAAACGTATTCAAGCATAAAAGAGAATCCATTGATTATTACGGGCGCCTACCAGAGACATATCCTGAACACTGGTCTGATCCTATGACATACTTGTACCTTCTTAAGCCAAAACATCAACATCCAGCCCATGGCCCGTCATGATCTTACAACAGTCTTCCGTACCAACCACCTCCTTCAAAAGGATCAAAACCCAAACTCCATCTTAGGACCACTTACCTCCCCCCATCAATAAAACCTCATCCCCTCAAACTCCCTCCTCAACACCTCCACATCCTCCACCGACCCAAACCTATCCTCCACCCTCAACCTCTCCATCTCGCCAATCAGTCTCCCCTCCTCAATCCTCTCCTCCCTTTCCATCCTCTCCAACCTCTCCAGCCTCTCGCGTTCCCTCCTCTCCTTCCCCCTCCACATCTCCCTCACCGCCCACCCCTCAATCTCCTCCCCAGCCTCCATCCTCTCCCGCTCAAACCGTCTCGTACAAACAGGGCACATACTCTCCCCCTGAATCACATAGACCGAAGGCTGACGGTTTGGGTTGGTGGTGACGTCGCTGCGCCGGCCATAGGTGTTGTAAGGGCAGTCGCCGCAGTCGATGGAGGGAGAATGTCGACCGCAGCAGTGAGAGACCGCGGAATCGAAGTAGTACGACCAGGCGGGGATGCGCCCGCCGGACCCTCCGGTAAGGGTGGTGAGGCGGTAAGCAGGGCAGCGGGGGTCGCCGGCGAGGGCGGAGGGGCAGAAGTGGGAGATTATGCGGCCTTGACACATTTTGGTGGTTGCTTTGGGATGGATGGGGTTTACCTTGATGATGCTTGATGATGGTGGTGGTTGGGAGTGGTTTTGTTAGTTCTGGATGGGGTGGTTTACCTTTGTTCTTGGAATTAGTGTTTCTCGTAAGAGGTTGGTTGCCTGTCTCGTTGATTCAGGACTTTTTTGCGTGTGCTGATGAGCGAAACCTCTTCGGATTTTGGTGAAGGGATCATTGAGTATTTATGCTTGAGGAAAAGTGATGCCGTGGAGGTCGACAAGAAAGACTGTTCAGGATACTGACATGGAACAACGACTGTTGTGTCCGGTTGAGGGGAGAATACTCCCGGTGAAAGGTTATCTGTGAAGGTCATTGTTCGGCATTTTGGATGATTCTGCCCGAAGGACGGGAGTAAACTCTTTGCAAGAGGCGTTGATCATGGACATGTCCGAGACAAGGTCTGAACAACGGCGCGGTGCCGGAGCGACACAGCATATTGCCGGTGATTGTTCAGGTCACTTGTTGATGGGGCCACGGAAAATGAGAGACAGGGAGAAAAGACCCGATGTAAGAATAATAAAGACATTGTTCCGAAGCCTTTGTTCGCGGCGCTTTGGTGAACTCCGTGAAGGCACGGCAAGATGACCATGGCGAGCGGTCGTAAGAGTAACCGAACACGGACAGTCCAATACCGCTCGTTGTAGTTGGCAAAGGCCGTTACAAAACTGTGATAGGGATCACAATCATTTAGAAACATATCATCCAGACTCCATTAGGGATTCTTCCATGTAGGAACTGCCTCGAGTTTTGGTTCAAAGGTATAATAAAGACGCTTGGATGCGTGAAAGACTATATCCAAGGTGTGATGTGCTGACCGTGATGTGTTCGGTTTATTCTTACGACTATTCGCATGGCCAACGGAGTGTGAATTCCGTATCCGCGGCACACTGAACTGTGAATAATTGGGCCGTCATAGTCCGAGGCTGGACGATGCTTGGGCGTGGAGTAAAGAGATGGGCGGCATGACTCGATATGCGAATTTGTTCAATGGACGATTTGACTGCCGTGCAGAGTGAAAGTTCAAGATCAAAGTTCCGTGCCTTCCAATTCCAGCAGACGGTTGTTCAGACGAACTTGCACAGCGATGACAGGATGAACAGGGGACCAATCTCGAAACCCCACTAATTCCCCTCTTCAGTTAGCCGTGCCTCACCGCCTGCCTTATGCGACCAAAACGCACAGACCACTCAATTTTTCGTGCAGTTTCTTTCCCTCGTCGGCGCGGCAACGTCGAAAATTATCGAAAGGCAGCAGATTGATCTGACAACTCTCACGACAACATCACCCTTCTCCATCCCACACCACACCCCCAACTCGTCAGATCAGACCACATCACCACACATCCAAGCCCGTCAGCTCAGACCAAACCGCCAAAATGCATTTGATGTATGTCCCCGCCAAGAACGCCGACGGCAAGCCGCTCGCGCGCCAGTACACCCTCAAGAAGGTCCTCGACGGCGAGATCACCAAGAGCGCCCACCCCGCTCGCTTCTCCCCCGACGACAAGTGGTCTCGCCACCGCATTACCCTCCGCCGCCGTTTTGCGGTCCTTCTCGCACAGAGTACGTATTCCATTCCCAGTTCACCCAATTGTCAGTTCAAGTGGATCTGAGCAGCGGCTGACGTTTCCTTCTTTCGCGTTCGAACAGAGGCTCTCAACAAGACCACCGAGTAGAGTGACAGTGGCTCGAAGCGGGATCCATTGACCGAAATCAAGACTGAATTCTACGTCAATGCCGCCACTCGTCATCTGTTCGCGTCCGGCGCGAGAATCGTCTTTCCCACCGACATTGTTAAGAAGGAAGCCGACTACGACATGGTTAAGAAGGAAGCCGACAACTCCAAGTTCAATGCCAAGGCCGCGGTCTTCTCCCTTATGTTAGATCAACACATCGTCAAGCAGGAGGACAATTTCGACAAGAAGATCAAGGCCATGCTCGAGGCCAAACACACGGATCAGTACTACATGGACCAGTACTACAAGATGATCAAGAATATGGAGAACGAGGCCGACAACTGAATACCGACTTCAAGAAGGAGGACGGCAAGGCTTGCGGTAGCTACAAGAAGTAGTTCACCAACAACCTCTCTTCTTGTCCGCCTCTCTGCTGTGCTCGATCAGTCTCTGTGCTCGACCAGTTTCTTCTTGCTTCCACGACCACGACCTCGTTTTTGGCCGCTGCTCTCCTGCAGCGTTGGCATTGGTTCATCACGTTGGATCTTCAATCAAACCGATCGTTGGCAGACGGTTTTCTTCTACTTGCAACTTTTGGAAGTGGAGATGGCAATCCACAACGGCTGGGGGCTTTATACAGATGATGACAAGACACTGATGGCACCGGCAGCGGCAGCGGCGGGATGGCAACCGACTGACTGACTGGCTTGTTCGGACTCTCTGGATCCCGGAGAAACACCTTTCTGATGCTTGATCAATATTGCATGTTTGTTTGTTTTTTCTTTTCCTTTCGGATTTTCAAAAAGGAGAGACAAGTTGGGCAGAGCTTGTCTTCCTCTGTGTGGCGTTATCGGATACGGGATCTCTCCTTCAGTTTAGTCATTTGACTAACTGGGATTTGGTTGGCGTCTTTTGCTTTGAGCATCTGAACATAGTGTGAGGGAAGGAAAAATACCAATGACTTTCTCGATGATTTCTTCTCGGTCCGTTTATGACACATTGGTGGCTCTTTGTGTCATTTCCGACCGTTTCCTCGCCTTCTCCTTCCTCTATTTCTCATGCACTACCATGACTCCTGTGACCGTTTGCCCTCTTTATTCCTTCCTCCCCCATCAGCCGAATCCTTCCTCCTCGTCTCACTCTCTCCACTATGCTTGAATACTACCAAATACTATGACCACCGCCATCCGGCTCAAAATTCGATTCCAGTCTCATCCACACAACAACGGACCTCCATATATCATCCCAGAAAACCACGACCAGCTAACCCCCCTCGCTCAACTAACAAAAACAAGTCCTCAGCTCGCCATGATCAATTGAGGTGGAGGGCACGAACAACATAGGTATCAATAACTGGTATTTTGAGGATGAGGCTGTCTCAAGGTGAACGCTTCTAAGTGCTGCATTTTGCTGACATTCTTACAGGTTCGTGTCATCCGTAGGTACACTTCCATTCTTTCATTAAAGATGGCATTTAATCCATCTGCACCAGGGTCCTCTTACGTTTGCACCATTGCTTATTTCTGCACTATTATTACTGGTCTTGGCACGTTATTTTGAGGTAAAATATCATTTACATAGTAAATCCTAGAGTCTTATACACTATGTATGAAAGAATGATAGTGATGTTCAATGATATAATTTTATATAGAGATTTCTATGGTACGCAATGTCTTCAACATGGGATAGTTCTATAGTATTTATTTATACTACGAAAGATTATGAAAGGACTATAAACAAGGTAATCTCGTGATGCTTGGCGTGGTGTTTAGTGTTGGCTCGCCTCTATGGCCTTCTGACTGGGTCTGTTTTAATTTGGTGATGTATACGATTAATATTTACGTACGTGCGATTGATTCTAGCTTGTTCTGGTGTTTATAGCTAGTCTAGTTGTAAAGAGAGAGTTGAAAGAAGGTTGTGTGTGTGAGAATCGCTAAGTTTAAAAGATGGGGGTTGTGCACATATGGGTGGTGAATGGGGGATCCACTGGTTGACTGGGCTTGGCACTGTCTTATACGAAAGGCTGTTGTACGATTACTGTTTGGTTGAAATAAACCGCTGGAGAATTATATATATACGTTAAACCCTAACCCAAATGGTGTATAAACAAGCAATGGTGCAAACGTAAGAGGACCCTGGTGCAGATGGATTAAATGCCTTAAAGATCATGAAGAAGAACAACTCTCTCTTACAAACTTCTTGGCCCTTACACATTCCAACCTTCCAAACCACCTCCTCCTCAGCCTCATTGCCACAAACTCATTCCATTCATCCCCTCCATCCCCTGATACGGGTTCAAGTTATACATCCCCATCCCCTCCTGGCCTTGCTGCATACTCCCAGTCCCATCAATATGATATCCATACACACCCCCAGGACTATTCAGGCCACTATCCTGTCGTAGCCCCAGATCGAACGTCCCATCCAAGTCCAAGTTAGCAGGCGAAAAGCTACCGACGTCAAAGTACTCATGCGTCGTCAACGACGGCGTGCCCACCATCGAACTTGCTCCCGAGCTCGTAGGCGGCACAAGTAGGGTGTTGGAGGGGGTGGGGGCTGCTGTCCAGCTGCCGTAGAGACTCGCGACGGACTGCGAGGAGTCCAGGTCGGGACTAGAGAGGGAAGCAGAGACGACACTAGGGGAGTAAGTCAACGGTAACGGCATCATCAACTCCAGTTCCAGATCCGACGACATCGTCGCCGCCGACCGTGATGACGCCTGTTGGTGTTGGGCCTGACTCTGGCCCTGCTGCCCCTGGCCCTCCCTCTGCAAATGCCTAAGCGCCTGCATAAACTCCCCCACCAAACCCTCAGCAGTAGCAACGCCCACATCCATCCTCCCCCCCTCATCCAAACTACTATTCAACGTAACATTCAACGTCACCGCAAGAATAATACTCGTCTTCGCCGCCACCGGCCCCAAATGGAACTTTGCCCTCCACATCCCCGACAAAAACCCCAACGCCTCCGTCAAGATCTGCTGGAAGACGTGCACCGTTCTCTGCGGGTGGGAACATGAACGGGATGACTGATCGAGCTCTCGTAGTCGGGAGACGGTCCAGCACGCAGCTAGCACGGCTCGGCAGGCGTCGGTCCAGAGGAGGTGGCATGCCATGCTTGTTATGTCTGGGATGTTTGGGATGCTTGGGGTTGGGTTTTGGTGGTGTTGAGGTTGTTGTTGTTGTTGTTGTTGACAGAGAGATTGGAACTCGTGAAAGACGGAGGTGGAACAGTCCCATATTTCCATGAGGGAGGTTCGTTGGGAAGGGTGGGCGGAGACAGAAAGGGTGGAGGCTAGGTTGATGATGGAGAGGAAGGAGTGTAAGGTGATGGGGAGGATGGATTGTTGGAGGGAGTGGATGGGGTCTGTACCTGTGGAGGTAGACTGGGACTGAGTGCCGGTGCCAGGTTGGAGCGCAGCTGGGAGGGAAGCAATGATATCCTCGTATGCCGCCCTGAGCTCGTTCTGCATCTGTGCCGGGTCTGAGGCTTTGGAGGAGTATAAAGCCTGTTGCATGGGGCCGATGACGTTGGCTAGTTGAGCGGCTGCGATGCCGAAGGCTAGATCAGCTCTGGTTTGTTCATCCGGTTCACATGTCAGGATCGTGTTGGATGTAGTGCTCGAGTCCGGCGCCCTCAACCCAGCCGTAGTCGGCAACGGACAATCACTCTCCTCCAACCGCAACGTAAACTGCGTCCCGCTCCTAACGCAATAATCCAGATTCAACCTGACAAAGCACCACCACAGCCTTTTTCTAACCTCCGCATGATACGGACTAACATCCGCAAACAGCGCCGGATCGCGATGCAGTCCCATGTTCAACACGATCTGCGTCGTGATCCCGTGCAGACCCATCAAATCGTAGATCTTGTCCGTGTCCGAAGCGGAGATGGTCTTGAGGATGATGAGTAACAAATGCACCTGCACGACGCCGATGCAGGGTTTTTGGAACCGACTGGAAGAGTGGAGGAAGATCTCGACTTGGCGGGCTATAGACCGGCCGTGGAGGCGGTCGGAGGAAGGGGAGGATTGCATGGCGGTGGCCATGGCTAGCAGGACTTTGGAGACGTGAACGGGGTGGGAGAGGGTTCCCTGGTATATGCGGTCGACGTCAGTGGTGAGCGCCTTGGGGTCGAGGATGGTGTAGATGCGCCCGTAGGTAGCTTGGTACTGGGCGCACCAGCGGTCGCAGGTGGGCCGGTCGGGAAGGAGGAGTTTGAGGTCCGTGTCGCTGGTTAGAGTTGGGAGAGAAGGGGGGATGGCGTTGTGCAGACGGAGCATGGTCTTGAGCTCGTGGAAGGCTTTGCGGCACGGGTTGAAGGGCTCGGAGTGGTCGAGCATGGCGCGGACGACGTCCATTTCGTTGCAAGGGGCCATCCAGTGGCTGAGACCGATCATGCGGGTTTTGCAGGCCGAGGTTTGGAAACGAGGACTTCGGGGACTGGGGAGTGGTGATGGCTGCCGGGAGAAGGGGGAGAGTGCTCGGTCGATGCTGAGCATTGGCTCGGGTGTCTCCCTGATGGAAGAGGAGCAGCTCTCGGGAGGAGTGTGTGTTTGGATGGGAGGGACGACCTCAATGGAGGGTGTTTGAGGAGGACTTCTGCTGGAAGACTTTGTCGTCTTTGGCTTGTTGGAGCGAGGACCGGAAGTAGGATGTTGATGTCGGTCCTTGGCGCTGCTATAGATACAACTTGAAGGATGTCCGCGGTCTTTGCATGGCTTGCATGGTGTTTCTCGATCGCAACGAATCTTGCGAGTCCGGCATTGTTCACATGATACGGCCTCTCTGACTCTGGGTCGTTTCCTTCCGCGTCCGACATCTTTCTCGAACGTGGCGGCAGTGAGGTGACTGAACGTTAGAGCCATCGTGGTAGTTCCACGATGCTTAGGTGAAGGAACTTTTGGTGTTTTCAAGTTGGAAGCTGGAGATCTTGGTGAGTGTGAAGATAGCATTTTCTGAACGTTTCTCCGAGCTCGGCGAAGTGAAGAACAGAGATGGAGATCTTTCCGGATAGAGGGGGGAGGGAGCCAAAGCTAGGGTTATATCATGATGAGAAAACCTCGACGGCCCGACTCCGCGAAGGCACGGATGATACACCATCATCCCCAGATCTCCGCATACCGCTGTTTCAACGTGGAAGCTTCAAGGAAGGAAGCTCCATGCTGTGACACTCTGTGCACTGCCATCGTCACTTCAGCGAGGGCGTATCTTGGCCCGAGAGATGGCATTCAGAGAAGTTGCTCGCCGAATGACGTGACACTCGATTCGCTTCTGTCTGTTTGGGACGGGTGGAGGTTGCAACCATTCATCAAGTCACTGACTTAGAACCGCATGTTGAAAGCCACAATGTGCCGTCTCCGTGGTCGCTTGTGTTCATGACGGTTCCCCAAAACAAAGGAAATTTGTACCAGCTATCGTTCTTTTGCCCGTTGGGATAGCTTCTGATGTTAACATGTGTGTATAGGGCTGTGCAATGCATCAAGCCTGGCTGCACGGCGGGACAAAAACGTCGTCTGGGATGGTCCATGATTCGCTTGRGACCATGTGGCTCGGGGCTGTGCCCCTCTTCCCGAAGCTCTCGTGAAGCTGTTGACCGTTCAGCAGCTCATCGGTTCAGCTTGAAGACGCGATGCTGATTGGTCACGGAGAACAGTCCTTATGTTACACCTGCCATCAATCCATAGGGGACCTGACGAGATCCCCGCGGCATGTCGGATTGGCGGGCCCGGCAGTTTACGTTGCATCATGTGTGTGTGTGTGTGTGTGTCGTCGAGTTTGGGAGTCGAGAGCGTCTGATGGCTAGTATGGCTTCCGTTAGTAAACTGCGATGATCCTGGGGAAAAGATAGTGCTTCGCGAGGCATCTCCTGAGTATCGAACCGTTATGAGACAGACTGATATCAAGACATTAAATAGTGTTGTTCGGCTGAGATGACCTGATTTTGGATAGTCCAGAATCCAGATATCCAACCGAGTAAAGTGCTAGTGATGTGGACGTCTCCAGTTTCTCGATAACGTTGCAATTGGGGTGAGGTGACGATACCCGACACCACACCGGCGGGTTGACCGCACGCGCCGCAGCCATGCATCCAAGCCAAGGAGTAAGCACTGAATCTCCCAGCCGTCCGACACTGGACGGGTTGAATTGATGACATATGCTTCGAACAATGAACGACGAGCCATTCGGTTAACAGCCATAAAGTGCACTGAGGCCTGCCAACTTGCGGTGAAAAACTCCAAGGTCGCAGTGCTTTGCTCATTCAGTCTCTAATCCGAAAGGTTGCATAGGTACGAGGACGACCAGCAGAGAAAAGCAACACTATCGAGGACCTCCGACCGTCGGCTTAGGCTCACCTGATGGAGCTCTTGATCGTATCACAACAAAGGTCCACGGCGCAGCCCGCAAACATCAAGCGCACAACCGAACTGGTGGATCGTGGCACCGTGGGGTTCTTCCTCAGCCTACCTTGCTGTGTCTCAGCATCGCGGTCCCTTTGATGACCAGGGGAGATATGAGGAGACGTTCTAGACCACGGTCAATATCTCTGACTACCCCAACCCCTGGTTCCGATGTGGGGGTAGGACATTGGCTTTACCTGCAACGTGAGACCAATATCTCGCGACCTCATTTTCTCAAGTAAAATGCTGTATAATGCGTTTGATGCCTCTGGGACATTTGAGACGAGCATCTCCGTCGTCAAATTGCAACTCTGCCGTGAAGAATTGTCGTTGCACTACCCCGAATGACTAACCGTCCCTTCCAGACCCGGGACGCCATCATGCGATTCCAGCCACTTGCAATATCGTGGATTATCATGGAGACATCCGACCTTTCTCCTCACGAGTTTAATGTCACACAACAGCTACCCTCAGGATCTCTGGGCGCTCATTGCACGGAATTCGAGGACTAGCGTCGGGGTAAGCTCCTGCGCAATGGGCCTTCTGGCCAAGAGGATTTCTTCCCTGCGCCTTCGCTAGAGGTAGGTCCCTGATAGGGCTGAAGATGTGCCTCCCGAAGCCTCAAGGTCCGATTGACATCGGCGTCGCTGAAGCCGACGGAATACGGCTACTCGGTTCGGAACTGACCACTCAATATCGAGAGGTGACCGGTAACGTGACGAGCCAAGTTATGTAATCGATATTGACAGATATTTTGGGATGAGGCTCAAGATGGCCATCTGCTCAGGCGCGGCGTAGGCATCTGATATGTAACCATCGCGATGACCCGGCCGGCGTCCCCATATATCCTGGGTGCCTCTCTCTCACAGCCGTCAGAAGCTCAGTCACCTAGCGCTGCACGCTTGACCAGAGCATCATAGACGTCGACAAACGCTGTCGCTTGCAATTGCCAAGATGCTCCCGTGGAAACTGCTGTACACGCCTGGCACAAGGCTTTGATGTCTTGCTCAACCGTTCCGATGTTCAAGACAATGGAGAACCCTTCAGCGCGTACCGCGTACGTACGCTAGGTACGTTGGCGGTTGCGTTGGTGCTCTTCACTGTTCTGTTGGCAGCTGTCAAACAGTCAAAGACACGCGTGACGGGAGCTGGTGCTTCACAAAGAAGAGCAATCGAGACGGCGCGTCTGTCAAGTGGGCGAGACCTGTCATTTAGCTTGAAGTTGAAGAAGTCGATGGACCATGAACCACTGATGATGAGTGTTTGGGAAGATGAGAATTGGAAGTGAATGACTGGATGTCGTTGTTTCTTCAAAGTTTGGACGACAGCAGTGGGGGGTCTTGGGGAGATCCTCCGCGCGCTAACAATGGACAATGGCAGGGGTCTATTTTCGACTGTGTGTTTCCCAATTGAGGATGAATTTCAGACCCTCTACCAATCAGATGCTGTCAATGACCACCCCCACTTTACCCGCTTGTCCACTTCAAGCGCTGAGGCCAGTGTCCTGGTGGGGCTTCGTTTTAGCAGTGCGCTTGTCTGGTCGAATCGCTGACAGAAACAAAGTCAAAGAAACAATCGACGAACGACATCCACTGACTCCAGATTCACCACGCGCTTCTTCAAACACCTCCATGTAAGAAGCCTCGTCGAATCAGTCAGTTGTATGGAAATCATGCAATTCCAGTGGCATTCCCATGCCCCTTCACGTGGAAGAACCCTACGAGGCGATCGTGTTCACTGCCGCCAGTAGTTGGGGCGCGTGGATGATTCGCATCCCGTGTTTCCCTCCCCGGCTACCCCCCTTGATACCCTGATAGCCGTCGATGTGTTGTTCACACCATGGTCCAATTCCAAATCGCATGATGAACTGAAGCTGTCCAGAAGATGAACGGGATGAACAGTAACAGGGTGTTGGCGACCCACAATGGCGCATAACCTTCCCGTCAACAAACCCATGACCACGGGATGACCACGGGAAGAAAGGTATTGTATATATCAGACGTCCAGTTCCTTTTCCCATTGTCTCATGCCAGTTCACAGAACAACTGCCAACGCATTGTTTGTTGGGTCTTCACTTTTCCCCTTTTCCCTTTCTTTTGTGTTCGGGTTTTCCTATTTCTCTAGCGCTCTGGTCATCATTCAGCATTTTCAAAGGAGTTCCCGGTTCAACTCTCTTCGACTTTCCCTTTTCAACAAACATCAAATAATCCAAGTGTTGCTGGTCAACATCACCGTCTTTCCTTCTTCGTATCTCGCTCTCTCGATCTCACTCACTCCTCGATAACTGGCTTGTCGGACAATCTTCACGGCATCAAGGACATTTAACATAATCTTCTACACCAAATTATTCCTATTCTACCCACATACACGCCGACAACATGCGTCTCAAAACATTCGCCAGAGATGCAACAGAATCGGGGGTGAACTTCTTTTATGGACGTAAGTATTCTCCTCTCCTCCAGCTCTCATCAACCAAGTCCAAGTCCACTAACACACCTATCTTCCCACCTAGCCTACTTCAAATTCTTCAAATGGGCCCCCCTCACCTTCATCATCCCCACCATCCTCTTCCTCATCCTCTCCCTCTCCGGCTGCATCTCCTCGGCACCCACCATCCCCTCCCTCTACGTCGTCGCCCTGACCTCCTCCTCCAACGGCACTCTGGCCTCCATGCAAGTCCGCCTCGGCTACTTCGGCATGTGCGGCGACGACGGCGACACGCGCACCTGCCTGTCAGCCGCAGGCCACTACGACCCGGACGAACCCAAGGACATCGTCAAGCTCACCGAGCTTTTGTTCCCCGACGTCATGAACAACAGCAACGCTAGGGGCGCCATCCCGGAACTGCAGAACATGGTTCTCACGGGCCTGGATCTGCAGGATCAGATTTTCGGCAAAGTGCTGCTCACCGGCTCGGCGCTGTTTGCTGTGGGACTGGTACTGATGTTTCCGTACAAGCTGGTCAAGAAGCAGCTCGCTAAGCTGGCGCCTGATACCCCCCTCACTAAAAAACAACAATTCATCCGACGGGGATGTTACTCCACCATCTACGCAGGGCTGATGATTGTTTTCGCCGCTTGCATCGGGACTACCGAGACGGCGGGCGCGTTGGGACATGCGACGGCGAATATCAAGGGCAGCAGCATTCTGATGAAGGAGGGCGTCACGCTGCAGGTGCTGCAGTGGATGGCGTTCGGGTTCATGTTCCTTTTCGTGCTGACCATGCCCATCATGTTGTTTGTCAGGAGGGAGAACCCCCTGGATCAGTTTTTGAGTCCGGAGGGGCTTAAGGAGAAGGCGTTTGGGATGGCGAAGGATTTCGCGATGGATAAGGTTAAGAAGCCGAAGAGGGCTAAGTTTTTTGGGAGGCAGAAGTCCCAGCAGGAGGATATGGTGTAAGTTGTAAGTGGAAGGGAAGGGGAGGGGTGGTGTTGGGATGGGTAGTGAGATTGACGGAAACGAAAATGGGGGAGACTACCGAGGTCCCAGAGGTACCTATTAACGACAGAAGGGATGTGGTTGCGGTAATCTGGTTCAAATATCAAGGCGTTTTGGTTGGTTTTCTACGGGATATGGTGGGAAAGAAGAGCAAAGATATGCCATGGCAAAGGATGCTCGGGTCAGGATTTCAGGCCAAATCGACCTCTATTCTAGGCGTAGGACAGCACCCTCTTTAATGGTAAAATACTACAAGACCGCCTTCACTGGCCGCATTCCACAAGTTGATGCTTTCTCCCCAATTCTAGCAAGAGGTCATCGACTCATCAAGTCCAGGCAAAAAGTCAAGAACTAAATCAGTAAAGAGACAGGTCAAATGGCTGGATCGAGCACAATCGCCTCAAACGATAATATCGGCGAGTGTCAGCCCGTTGGACCAGGGGCACCGACACACAACCTGACCACTTCGACTCGGCCAACATAAGCCCTTACTCCGCAGCTGCTATCAACAACTAAGAAGGGCCGCTGGTCTAGTGGTATGATTCTCGCTTAGGGTTCAATCCTGAGCATTCTTGCGAGAGGTCCCGGGTTCAATCCCCGGGTGGCCCCATTCTTTTTCGTCTTTTTCAATGCGGCTTTTTCCCAATCCAAAGAACATTTTTGGCTTTTCTGGTTCTCTTTTTTTTTTTTTTTTTTTTTTTTTTTGGCTGTATGAACGAAAAATGCTCTTCTTCTTCTCTCTTTGCCGTTTCTCCTGCCTTGTGTTTTAAAACGCTCGTTTCTTACCGCGGCCCCTTTGTGCATCTTTTGACCGACTGCGAATGGGATGAACATGTTCACTGACTTGGTTCTACATGTCCATCCAGGGATTGTTGAACTTGGGATTTATGCCGCGAACTGCGAAACACACCCATTAACCAGTTACCTCCATCATTCTATGTTCACATGCTACCCTCCAGATTACAGAACGCGCAGGTACCAGGACCAAGTGCATTTGTAAACTCTTGAAGCATCTCTCACTCTGGTTGGTAATCTGAGGTCGCGCGACCCGACGTCGCCATGTCACCACTCATCAAGCACGTTAGAAAAATGGGGGGAGCAGCTTTGTACGACCTGAACTTCTGAAAAAAAAACGAGCCAGATATATAAGCAACGTCACTAATCATCTTCCCTAAAGAGCACGTTTACACAACCAAAAATGACGAGGTCTGATCATGAGCTTCGTGATAATAACAAATGCATTGATAAGGAGCGAGGTCGTTCTTCATAACAAATGCATTGATAAGGGGAAAAAAAAAAGTCACCACCTCACACACACACACCGCCCGTACCGGAAACTTTTCGGCGGAGAGTTTTGTTAGCCCGTTCGCCGTCACCGAACGGGAGATCTACGATCTCCGTCGCTAACACCGCTAACACCAACCTAATACGGTGGCCCAAGTGAGTGGTACGGCCAATTGAAAAAGTTTCGTTGAAAAATGGTCCGTGTCAGCTGTAGGTACTAGGTACGCGCCCGGGCGCGTTAACGTAAATTCAATTTAGTAATTAAATCTATTTTATATTGTATATAACCCCGCTTCTTCGTATACCTTGATATACGTAAATACTTTTACTATAATAATAACCTATTGTTAATTAACGATTATAACTAATAGTAATTAATTAATAAGTATATATAGTTTATAAGCGCAATATATATTTATACGTAATTAACGTAAAAGAAGGTAAGTATATCCGCGAATACCGATAGTACGATTATAAAGTAGTTGCGCCCCTACCTTTTTGAGGGTAAGTCCCTCGCTAACGGGATAGACCCCGACGACAATATCGACGACTTTAATATCGAGGAGGAGGGTATATCCCGTATTCGCTTCGCCCTACTAAAGTTTTTAGATTACAACTATAACGAAATTTACGCTATTTTGGTTAAGAATAAAGTAAGAATATCTATTAAAATTAATTAATCAATATCGGAGGTAATTAATTTTAATAAAAGAATATAGACTATTGTCCGCTCCTTTAATTTTAAGTAGTATTAGATTAAGGGTAACGAAGTTACTTTAACGTTAAAGTAGGACCGCTCCGAGAATTTTATTAGTTTAGCCCGCTATTTATTCCTCTTTATAATTAATAAGTCCCTGTGTACTAAATATATTACCTATATTAATTATAGGCCTTTTTCTAAGTGTATCGTCGTCGGTATTGCGGTTAATAAACGTACTTATATTAGTTACTACTATAAAGGTAAAAGTATTAGCTACTCGTTACGTAAAGGTATATTATATTATTATTCTTCTTATAATTATTATATATAGTTATTAATATTTTACTTAGACGTTGAGAAAGCCGAGTAGAAGAAGAAGTAAAATAGGGTCCCCTTTACTGCCTAGATTATTCGTAGTATTAAGATTAAGGATTTAGAGAGGGTTCTATTACGATGCACCAGCTCACGTAGTTCCGTATCGCGTAGTTGGGTACAAATGAAATAAATAACTAAAGCTAAAGAAGGAAAGAGGGAGAGGTTGAGATCTGGGCCTTAGAATTACACCCTTATATAGGATGCGCCCAGATTCTACCAACCTCGACCGCCTTCCTTATCTAATTTAATAATATACGTGAATACAATATACAAATCGCGGTACTAATTGAATAGGCGTACATATTAATACCGCCTATATAACCAATTAAAGTACGCATATCGATAGTACCGGTGGGTCCTATAGGTATTGCAATAAAACGAATAGGATGTAATCTATAGCACTAAATCCTAATCGTTATACTACCTTCCCCTCCGGGTTAAGGCTCAGCCTTAAAACCTTAAGAATAAAAAGAAAAATTTTAATACAAATATAATTCGAATATTTCCTCTAACGTTCTCCTATTTCTTCCTTACTATTACTCTCCTTCTTAAACCAATTCGTAATCCTTCAGCTAGTTTATTATTGTCGTTATAATTTGATTTATTACCCGCCAATTATTAAACTAATCGTTTAGGAGGTCCCGGTATTATAGGGTTCGCCTCGTAATACTCTTTCAAAAATTCTACTAAATTAACGAAATTACCTATTAATTAGAATTCTAAATTGGGGTCCTATCCTTTCTATTCTACTTAATACTCTAACTTTCCCTTTATAACCTTCGATAAGACTACCTTTAGGACTTTCTATTCCTCTTGATCGCTATTAACTAATTCGCCGGCTAGGTTCTCGTTACCTTATTCCGGTAATAGGTTATCCTTATACTTTCTTAAGCAATTAATATAATAAACCGTCGCTCCTTTTTATCCTTTAAGAACTTCTAATTCGTAAGAATAACTTTTTATAATTTTAATCCTATAAGGGATATAAATTTATTGCTAATCTAATTTATTATTAAGGCGGTCTATAACCTATCCCCTTTTAATAATAAAGACGCAATCGCTAACGCCGAAATTAAATTCCCTTCTATACTTATTAGCTTAGGCTATCTACTATTATTATACCTTATTAATAGTATAGCGGGCAATTACGTAAAATAACTTCAATTATTCAACCAATTAGTAAGCTTCCTATTAGTTAATCTCCGTCTTAAGTGGCTTTAAATTTACGTAGTCCTCCCAATCCAACATACTAAGCATTAGGAAGCCTATAATAATTTCTTTAGGGGATAGGCTATCTAAACTATCGTAAGGTAGACTTATTTAGGCTATATCTAATATTAGGATGAATTCCGACCAATTATCCTAATTATAATTAATATATAGTCTCAATTATTAATCGATATATTAATATAAATTCTCAATTTAACTAGCGGTTTATAAATAGCCTAACGTAGCTAGTTTCTATTTAACGTTTAATAACGAAGCCGCCTCTTATATTATTTAGGATACAAATTACGGTCCTCTATCGCTAATTACTTCGTCGGGTAGTCCAAAGAGGCGATAAAGGCTTTGGTAATATAAGACGGCGGCGTCTTTAGTAGTAATAGTATCCTTATAAAGGATACTCTAGTTTACTTTCGAAAATCGATCTATAATAACTATTAGTATATTGTAACCGTGGCGGTCTTTAGGTATAGATTTGAAATCGATTACCAGAAATGTCTATAGTTTGTAATTTTCTTTTAAAGGAATTAAATATATTAATTTAGGAGTCTTGTCCCTAGGCGCCTTTAATGCTTTATATATTTAATAATTAGTAATATAACGGTCTATATTAGCGGCCAACCCTATTTACTAATATTATTTATAAACTATTCGCTTAGTTTTATTTCTACCCGGGTATACTAAAATAACCGGACAATAAATTGCTTTAATAAATCTAATTCGTAGATTACTATCTTCTAAGACTACTAGTTTATAATTTTTAATTAGTAGGCTATCCTTGATAATAAAGGGTAAACCTTCCTATTTCGCTTTTTTTCTATAAATTAATAATAATTCTACAAATCGGTTAATTTGGATTATTTCGTCAATTAAATTATAATTAATCTCTAATTCAGCGATTTCTACGTTAATTAATTTATCCTCCCCCTCCGAATTAATTAGTATATCCGTTGGTTTATTATTAATAAAAGTAAAGAATTTATTATTAGCGGGTTTAAATATTCGTAAAGTAAATTAATCTTCCTTTTTATTTTTAATAATCTTTAAGTCTTCTAACTTTCGAAAGAGTATATTAGTGGTAATATTTTCTTTACCGGGGCGGTAAGTTATTCGGAATTAGTATTTTAATAGAGTTTCTAACTAATAAATTTATTTACTATTTAGTACCCTCTTCGTACTAAAATATTCGAACGCTTAATAATTTATAAATATTGTAAAGGGTTTAGTACCCTTCAACTCGGATTACTATTACTCAATCCCTTTTATTATAATTATTAGCTCCTTATTATAAATAAAGTAATTAAATTCTATTAAATTTATAATTTCCGAGTAGAATACAACCGGATACTAATCGCCGTCGTCTTAGAATTGATTTATTATACCTATATAAATTCTATTATTAGTATTTATTTCAATTCGTATTTCCCTCTTATAATTGAAATAATATAAAATAAGCGTATTAAGTAAACTTCTTTTTAAAGTATCGAACGCCTTTTTACAATAGTCGTCCTACTTAAAAGCCAAATCCTTCTTCGTTAAATTTGTTAATAGTTTTATTATTCGATTAAAATCTTTAATAAACTTCTAGTAAAAATTATAGAAACTTAGGAAGGCTTATACGCCTTTTATAATAATTAGCTCCTTCCATTCCTTTATAATTACCACCTTCTCCGGGTCTACTATAATATTATCGGTACTAATAATAAAACCTAAAAATTTAATCTTAGTTATACTAAACTCGCACTTCTTAATATCAATTTACAACCCTACTTCTTCGAAACGTTATAACACCATATCAATATATTTATCGTAGTCCTCCTAATTATTAGAATAAATTAAAATATCGTCGATATAGGCGTTGCAAAAATTATCGAAGTAGCCTATTAAAACTTCGTTAATAAACTTCTAAAATAATAATAGCCTACCTATTAACCCGAAGGGTAATACCTTATATTTATATACTCTATATTTTATACGGAATATAATTAAATCCTTATAATTTAAATATATTCAAATATAGTAGAAAACTTAACGGATATCTATCTTCGTAAAGACTTTAGCCTAACTAATACGGGCTAAAGTCTCGTCGATAAGAGGTAGAGGATATCAATCCTTCTTTAATAATATATTAAATTTCCAGTAATCTACGCAAAAGCGTAAACCTCTATTAACCTTTAGTACGAACAATACCGGGGCCGCCCACAGTACTAAATTAAATTCAATAAATCCCTTCTAAAAATTATTAATAATATACTACTTATACTCCTCCAACTCCTCTAAAGTTATTTTATATAACGAATTATATCCTAAGTCCTATAGAGATTTACCCTCTTCAAACTCGATTTTATAATTAATTTTATCTTTAAATTCTAATAACGTATCGGAATCCTTCTTACTAAAGATATTAATATAATTCTAATACTTCTTAGGGAATTTATCTATAACGAATTATTAATATTCCTCCTCATCTTCTAATAGTACTTCTAATTATTTTACTTTAATAATATTATTAATTTCGTAGAGACTAATCTCTTTAATAGTCTCTCCTCGTTTAACGTAGAAATTTATAACTATAGTTCCTACCAAAGTATAGTCCTAAGGGCGTTATTTAGTCTATCCGAATATTCGTTCTATACAGTACAGTCTTTAAATATCGTAATAAAAATATAAATCCTTACTTTATTTATATAAATCTCGAACTATTTCTAACTCTATAATTTCTATTTCCGAAGTATACTCGTATTTAATACTATTAAAGAATTCCTATTCTATTTAATTAATATCTATTAACGCTAAGGGATCTCTACGGTTACAATATTTAATTATATAAATACCCTTAAGCTTCTAATTAGCATTAAAGACTCCTTTAAAGGTCTCGGTATACTTCCTTCCTTAGATCTCCTCCTTTATAGTAAATAAGAATTCCTACCTTTATTTTTCCAACTTAATAATCGTCTCTTTTACCGCCTTAGCCGCGGCCTCCTCGTTCTTCTTTCTTATATCCTCTATTTTAGCCTATAATTCTTCGATAGCGGTATCCAATTCCTTAGCTTCCTCTTCTACTACCTTCCCCTAAAGTAAACGGATTTATAATAATGCACTATCCGCTCGCCTCTTATCCTCTATATTTATAAAACATTCTCTTCACTTTACGTCTTCTTAAAAGGAAGGGTCCTAAAATAATTTCAGTCGTTTACCGACATCAATATTTTTATCTAATAGTACTTTTAATAAATCTTTTAGGAAAATCAACTAATTATTACTATAATTAAGTAGGACTTTATTTTTACTCAACTATAGTTTTCCTAATATTATATCCTTTAATATTACTAATAGAACGACCATTTATTAATTAAAGAATTTATAGCCTTATACCCAAATAGCGGCCTTTATAGCCTAAGAGATAACGTTAAGCTTAATATTTTTATAAAATCTAATATACCCTAACTAAAAGTCGGTCTTACTATCAAACTTTAAATATTTAATTAATTTATTAACGAATTTCTAACTTAAAAAAATATAAGTATCTACTCCCGTATTAATAAGTATATTGAAAATAGAAATAGATAATCTATTATAAATTATACTATATTTAATAGTAAAAGGCGGGCCCTTTCCCAAATAATTTTACAAATTAAACTTATTTATATTATCCGTTTTTCCTATTAATATATATATCGACACCTCGCCCAAATAGGAAATTAGTTTCTCCGGGCGTTTTAATTTTTTAAATCCGTATCCTCCTTAACGATAATTTCAATCTCGTAGCTATTATCGCCCTTATTTTTATTCAATTTAATCTCTTTATTAAGGAGCTTAGTGCGTATAACGTAAATTTTAGCGTCGTAAATTTTAAAGAACTTCTTATAACGAAGGTAAGTAGGTACTATATAACCGGGCTCGTAATAAATAAAATACTTTCCTTCCTATTATAATTTATAGGTTTTCTCTTTAAATAATTTCTTATATAAGAAAGATAAACCGGGTAAATAGTTATGGGGGGGACCGAAAGCGGTATCCTTAAATAGCTTTTTAAAATTACTGAATACTTTACTTATAGAAGCTTTCTTATCCTTATTATCCGGTTAATTTATATAGAAACTTTCGTTAAGACTTTAAAAAAATTCGACGTAAACGTCGTAAGTACAATTAATATAGTAACTAACTTTAATATAATTACGAAATCAGATAATAATTTTATAGCGGAGCTCCGATTTCTATTAGGAATTAAAAATACTATAATAGTTAGCCAAACGAATAAAGGCTACTTTAAAATCGTAGAAGCGATTAGAATAATATATTACTAAATTTTCGTATTCTTCGCGAGCCTTCTCGTTGGTATTAAAATTATAGTAATTTAATTATAAGTAATTTATAAAGTCTTCGACCGTATTAATACGTAATTTACTAGTATCGGGACGAATAAAAGGGTAAAGGTTCTTTAATACTTATTTAGAAAGCTTAGAAACGACTTCTCTAAAAGCGGTTTTATTATCCGTAAAATAATCGATATTCGTACGAAGATAATTAATCATTTAAAAATACTATATATCGAATTCCAATTTATTATTTTTATTACTAAAAAAGGTAGGGATATCCACCTTAATAATTTTACTATAATAATAACCTCCTTTAAAAGAGATTATATTAAAAAGGGTATTATTCTTTTTATAATGGGAGCACTTATCGTTATTACGAAGGATACGGCGTAGGTTGCGAAAGGGGTCGCGGTTATTATTATTATTATTATTATCGGTTGGATCGTCGTTACTATCGTTATTAGAGTTACTGCTACCGGCTCCAAAGTAATATAAGGTAGGCTTAGAAAGGGCGTATCGATCCTTATTATAACGATTATTATTAAGGATTTTAGAAGGGCGATAGTCGGGAATTTTACGACGAATAATATTAATTATAAGGATAAAGCTAAGAGAGTATTTAATAGATTTAATAAAGGTAATTCTCTTTTTAAATTTAAATTTAATTAATTTAATAGTTTTAAATTTAATAGCGGCTAATTCCTTCGCGCCTATATTAACGACGTTTAATAACTAATTTAAACTATCGACCTAAATTTATAAATACGAAACCTTAAAATTGTATTATCCTTATATAACCTTAAAATTTTCAATATAATCCTTCTTAATACCTTTTATTTAATTACGGGTATAAATTTCTATAGCTAGTATTAATATTTTATAAATTTTAATAATTATATCGATCGTATTGTTAACTTTCTTACTTTATTTATTATATTTATAATAGAAATTACCGTTCTTAACCTAAAGGTTATAAACCTTCTTATTTAAATTATCTTTATCCGTATTGGCCGCCGCTAATTATTATTTTAAATTAATTAATCGGTTAGTTAATTCCAATTCGTCGTCGCTAATATTTAAATAGTTATCGATATTAGCCTAATACTCCTTAACCTTCTAAATAAAATATATAACCCACTTATCTATTTTAATAATAGTTTCGTAAATATAGTGAAGCGTATATACTATATCTTTAATAATACTAATAAAAGTTTCTAATATATAAATTCTAATACTAATTTCTCCCTATATAGTATTAGGGTTTTAATTAACCAAAATTAAAAACTCTTAGAAGGTTAGGGGGCTATTCTAATTTCGGATAGTTAACGAAGACTAGCTTTATTAAGTAATAGGGTAAAAGTTAATAATACAATTTCTTTTATTATTTTTATTATTATCGCTAATAAAATTAGTACGGTTAGTACCGTTTATAATAATTTTATTTACTTTTAATACGTAGTAGCGCACCTCTACTAATAAATAAAGGTTATTTATATAAAGGGTAAGGTTACTAGTAAAGTCTTATTGAAATTACTAGTTATTACTTATTAAGTAAGTAATAAAAGGGGATAGGGATTTAGCTAATAAATCGACTATTTTATCGTTAAATTCCCTAGCGTCGATAGAAATACGGCGTACTTAGGAATTATAAATTATAATATTATTATAATGAATATTGGAAATATAATTAAAACCGCTATAATTTAAACGAATATAATAATAAGCGACTTTATTATTAGTATACTATTTATAAAAGGATACGTATTTATAAATTATACTAGGGCTAAAGTCTATAATCTTCTTATTATTATTTGTATTAGAGTTTAAAAGCGAATTAATTTTAGGAGCGAACTTTATACTATATTTAATACAATTAACGAATTCAATAGGAATTTCTTTTAAAATATTGAAAAGAAGTAATTCTCCTTAGCGGGGTTATTTATTAAGGGTATAACGCTTTTTAAAAAGGGTAGAAATTATAATTAACTTATCGAATAATTCGTCGTCGGCTCTAATATAAAAAGAAGTATCGTCGTCTTCGTCCTCCTAATTGGGGTTACCCTTAATATCGTCCTATTATTTAAACGAAGACTCATTATTATAATAATAATTATTATTATTATAACCAATAGTATAAAATTATTTAATTTATCGTTTATTAGAGACGAGAGGGCAGCCCGAAAGCGCATCCTTAGTAGGATTAATTATAATAATTAACTCTTATTATAATCGGTAGGGGTCGGATTTAATAACGGGTTCGTAATATCGGCAGAGTAACGTTCGGGGTCAAAAATCGACGAAGCGACTTATCGGATTCTAGGTTCAAATTAAAATATTATAATACCTTCCTAGATAAATATAGATAAACTTTAATTAAATATTACAATATACTAGCTCATATAATTCCGTATCGTATAATTAGGTACAAATAAAATAAATAATTAAAGTTAAAGAAAGAAAGAGGGAGAGGTTAAAATCTAGGCCTTAGAATTACACCCTTATATAGGATGCGCCCAAATTCTACTAACCTCAACCGCCTTCCTTATCTAATTTAACAATGTACGTAAATACAATATACAGGTCGTAGTACTAATTAAATAGGCGTATATATTAATGCCGCCTGTATAGCCAATCAGGGTGCGCGCATCGATGGCACCGGTAGGTCCTGTGGGTATTGCAATAAGACGAATGGGATGTGATCTATGGCACTGGATCCCAATCGTCACAGGTTCTTGGTTGGATTCGCGCTGAGATTGTTAAACGCAAGGCTGCTATGTAGTAGATTCTTAAGTAGTTATAAGTAATTATATAGTTACGGTTTAAACGTTTATAATACGTTTAAATAATTACTTTTAAAAGACTATTTTACTCTATAATTCTTTAGTCTATTCTTAGTAATTCTATATAAAAACTCTAAAGAATAAAATATAACCTCAAAATTAAAACCTTTTATTTTATATTAAATTATAACGAACTTTAATAGTTGTTCTATATAAATAAATATTAAAAATCTTTACAACTTTTATAAATAAAATTATATCCTTTTATATAAAGTAACTATTTATTTTTCAAACTTGTATATTATAATTTTCCTAAAATCTTATAATTTTAATTAGGAATTTAATATAGAAAACTTCAATTCCTAAAGGTTTTTAATAAAATTTTATACTTTTTATTT
>RAKG01000172.1:0-32792 GCA_009802275.1 Neurospora sp. CHS-2018a | reverse complement strand
TCTTACTAATAAACAATATAATAGATATATTTAATTTATTCCGGGCGAAGTTAATATAGGGTTTAATTAAATATTAATTAAACGATTGGGTTAAGTAAAATTCGAATAATAATATATATAAACCAAATTTAAAACTTTTAATATTTATTTAAATCCGTATATTTAATAATTATAGTAATATATTACTATATAATTAAATTTAATATAAGTAAAGCGGTAAAATCGGAACTAGTTTTAAAGAATTAGATAAAAATAAAAATTTTATCGAAGGTAGAATTCGGTTAGGTTATTATCGTTATTAAATTTTAAATAAATTGGATTAAAATTAGTAAAAATATAATACTTATTTTTTAAACGGTAATTACGGTAGCCGACAAATATAATTACTTAAGAGATAATTAAAGGTTAATATAAATTATAATAGGAAAAAGAAAAAAAGGATATAGAAATTCCTATTTGTATTATATTTAACGAATAAACTATTTTTAGATACGACTTGTCGTTATTGAGATATTTGCAAGTATTTATAGAAAATATTTTTTTTTTTTGAGGCCGATTTATATATATACTTAGGCAGCCGACGACGTTTTTCCGCAAAATCGTAATAGACCTCCTCTTACTATCGTTCGAGGAGGGGAGACCCACATTTTATTTGTGGGGCGGGTCCGCTGAAGGCAGTCGTCGGAGGTCAGGGTAGTAGAGACTAATGTACCGTATGCGCTAGAAATGCCATTTTGCGTTTCTTGAGGCTCAACTTTGGAAGCACTGCAGGTTTGTCACTTTGTCTGGAAGTTTTAGCTTCTCCGGGGCCTGGGGGCGGAATACGGTTTGCGTATTGGGAGCGTAAAATACGTGTACCGCCAGACGGCCGCCCCTGACACTCCCTGACAGGTTTCCACCTATCTGGTAATGGCGGGGTGTTGCTATTTCTGTCAGTTTGTTAGTGAAGCCGTCAACATGAACTTCCACTCCCTACATGTACTCCAGAAGATGGGCGAGTTTGCGGTGCCTACGGTGGAATCTCGGCTGTTTCGAAACAGGAACCGGATGCAAAGGGATCTCGTGGATCTCCTTGGTCTACGTGAGTAGTCGGGGTCCACGGGAACCTCTTTGGGCAGCGACAGCGTTCAGGACTTCAGGAGCCTGATTGGACGTAAACCCGGTGGAGGTTTTTGTCTCGCGAGTCTCGAGWCTCGAGTCTCGACAAGTGAATATCCGCTGATCCTTCTCATCCTGTAGGGCTGTGTGGCAGATCTCATGTTCGTAGGGTTCTGCGGTGAGCGCGAAATCGAAGATCCGGACAGCTCGGACTCGGAGAGCTCGGGGCATTTGTAACAGGCGAGCGACAGCGACCTGAGGCTTTGTCGGCCGCCGCTGGGAAATATGTCGTTAGCTCAGCCGTACGAGACGTATAACAAAGCCCGAAATAAACAAAGACGGAGATCGGCCAATGATGCCGTGCCCGTGGTGCTCGTGACGGGAAATGCAGCCATATGGAAGTGCCGGGTAAGTAGACCGCAACATGTATACCGTGTTTTATGTTTTGAGGTCAGGTATGGTGTGGTCGGGTGGTGTCAAATGTGTCAATGCCGGTTCGGGATACAACCACTGAACGGAACTGTAATAAAGCTGGCAATTATTGGTCATTGTACAGTAATCATCTGTGTTGAGTGTTAGCTACAAGTCCTTCAAGGTTCGCAAGCCTCCTTCAACTGAGCAAGGACATCAGGTCTTGGCCTCGGTGAAGCACCGGGAAGAATCTGCTTTTCCCCGGATTTCAGCCTGCTGGGAATGGAGGCACAGGACGGGAAGGGGAACACGGAAAGGAAAGGGGCTGCTGTCATCCAGCATCATCGTGTGTTCCAGATCTCCGGCATTGACCTGAGGCCCATGTGCGGTGCCCCGTGGCCCTGAATCGGTCTTGGCCGGCGGTAGGATCTCCACCTCATGTCATTGTCGCGCCTTTCGGTCGAAACATCGAGAGCACTGAATTTCACGGGGGGTACGTACCTGAAGGAAGCTCCACAGAGAATGAACCTGGGAAAATCTCAAATTGAAAGCTGTTGGCCGCCCCTGTTGGCTGCCTTCTTGGTTCTCGACCGTTGTAACCATGCCAACGAGGTGAACGATGCAGTCCAACAAGGCAGGGGATTCTGAAAATTTTTGAGCGGAGTGCCACCGCAAAAGTTGCTGTTTGCGTGTGTGTGCTAACGTCAACGATTTTTCATACAGGAAATGGTTGTTAAAACGAGTTTGCAAATGTCATATTTTGTATGCGCAAGCTCAGAGGCCCTCCCACCTGTTAGCGCCACTGTCCAGAGCATTCAGGGCTTTCAGCGGGCTGTGGTGGGGCTGATGGAGCGGAGTGCCCGCCGGTGGGGAACCCCTGACGCGGAATCTGGATGAAGAATTGAGAACAGTCCAACGACGACTCCCGTCGCTGTCACTGTTGATTTTACTGTTTGATGTTTTCAGCGAGAACTGTAAGTTTCAAGAGGTTCACAGCTCTATTTAAGAACATTAACCGCAAGGAACAACCGCCTTACTTTATCTTGTGCTTAAGTAGATCACCCAAGGGCACAGCATATCCGGTCAGATCCGCGTCACACTCGTCAGGACTCCCTTGAGTTTGTACTTGCCAGAAGTCTCTGTTGTAGCGAGAAAGACTGACTGAAATCAAAGGAAGGAACGAAGTCATCGCGATGAACCCGGACGGCGGGCCGGAGTTAGTCGCACATTGTGGATCGCAACTGTCATCTGAACAAACTCGCTGCTGCACACACACTACTCACACAACTTAAGCATCGTGTGAAATTTTCAATCTTTCATGTTAGCGCATTGTTGCCACGGTATAGTAACTTACAACTGGTCCCTTGGACAATTTGGACTCCAGCTTAGGCCCTGATCGGCTGGATGTGCTTCCGTCGGGCACACGCCTTTTCTGTTGCTTTTTGACCGCCAAGATCGATTATTTTAGGGAGCTAGACCAAGATTAGCAATAGATTACCGCTGTGTACTGTTCTTAACAGCCTGTATACTGACCAGGGTGCCAAATTTCGTACCGCGCTAATACGGAGCGCATCACCTTCCTATATAGGTTTAAGTATCTCCACTTTTCGTAGTATTGAGGGTGATTTGACTGCTGTGTGCTCGCCTTTCTGCCAGAGTCGACGAAAGCTCCCAGACCACGTTCATAATCGAGCACACGAGGTGTGCGAGCACACAGCGAGTGCAAACGTGAAAATCCAACTGAGTCAGCACAGCTACGGGGTATAGTTGAGGCTCTATTGTATCTTGGGATATTTTATCGTAGGATATCAGAAACGACTACTTACTATAATGCCCATACAAATCAGTTCTTCAAATCCCATCATAAAAACAATATAGACAATACCAACCGAACTGCCTTCTCCTTTACCGTAGTAAGCGCCATCCACATTCTTCTAGGCACCATAAAGAAAGAGCGCAAATTGCCCACCCCCATACACCCGGGCGGCCCAGAATACGCCAGAGAACTGGCAGATACCATATACCATAGATCTGAAACCCAGTTCAAAGACCTCTTTCGTATAGATCGATACACCTTCGATACGCTGGTAAGATGGCTTCAAATCCATACCGGTATGGAGGCAACCAGATACCAAACCGTACGTCAGAAAGTGATGGTGGTATTGTACATCCTAGCCCACGCAGAAGCCCAACGAACCACGGCACACAAGTTCCAAATCAGTCAAAACACCGTAAGCGAGATCATAAAAGATCTACTCCCCAGACTGGTCATCCTCCACCAACACTTTATACGGTTGCCAGACGATAATTATCTAGACCCTAATATCGAACTAGATCCAACCCTCAATACCTTCAACGGTTGTATCGGTACCATCGATAGGACTCACGTAGCCGCCCATATACCACTACGGCAGCAACTTCAGTATCGTAATCGAAAGGGCAACATCACCCAGAACGTATTTGCCGCGGTGAAGTTCGACTACACCTTCACATACGTACTAGCGGGCGCTGAAGGGTCTCTCAACAATGCCTCGCTTTCTACCCATACGTTTAGGAAATCCTTTCGAATACCAGAGTCACGCTACTACGTAACAGACGCGGGGTTTAGGACCCGGCCAGGCATCGTAATTCCCTACTCGAATGTCAGATACCATTTGCAAGACTAGAAGAATACGGACAAACCCCCAGAAACAGCGAAAGAGCTATACAACTTACGTCACGCTCGCATCCGTATTATCGTAGAGCAAGTCTTTGGTCTCGTCAAGAGAAGGTGGAAGATCGTGAGGGTCGCGCCCATCGAGTACAGCATGAAGAAGCAGGTCCAGATTGTTTACGCGGTGACCGGGCTTCATAACTTCATCGCTACGCATTCAAGAAAGGAAGCGAGGGTGTTGACGCAAGTAGAGGAGAGGATAATAAGAATAGCGCGTCGGCGAGCGAGGGAGTCGGTGAGGGGTGTTCATTCTAATAATATCCGTCATAACGCGGCTTAGTTAATAAACAAGCAATGGCAGTCGACTCGTAGAGGGTAGAGAGGAGGCGAGAGGAGGCGAGAGGAGGCGAAAGGAGGCGAGAGGAGGCGAGAGGAGGGGAGAGGAGGGGAGATGGGGATTATTGTGTGTAAAATCGAATTATCTGAGCAAAGTCATGTAAAATCGAATTATCCATGTAAAATCGAATTATCTGAACAAAATCATATAAAATCGAATTATCCATATAAAATCGAATTATCTAAGCAAAATCATATAAAATCGAATTATCCATATAAAATCGAATTATTTGAGCAAAGTCATATAAAATCGAATAATCTATACAAATCGAATAATGTATATAAAAATTTCTATATAAAATCGAATTATCGTATTTACTCGTATGATTCTTGGTAAAATTTCTAGATTTCTAACTTGCAACCCCTCTTTCTAGATCCCTCTTTTCCATCTATCTACATACGCACCCTTCATCGACTCGCTCAACCTCATCCACATCGTCGCAACCAGCGGATTATTTACAAGATAATCAATACAAGCCATCATCTCCAGCTCGGTTATCTTTTTAGCAAAGCGCGTCTGCAGATCATCGACAGCAACACCAACGTCAACCGCACCAGGAAGCTTAGGAGCTTACAATAAGGCCGCCGCCTTCTCCATCGAACTCCCCAACATCGCCACATCAGACCTCTTCTTGCCTCCTCCTCCCCCCTCCACGTTCACGAACGCGATAGCTTAACTAGCTGGAGTCCTATCTAGATCAGTAGCGAGACGGTATCTCTATACCTAGCTCATCGCTGGCGCGGCGGCGGCGGCGGCGCGCCTTCTCGAAATCGTCACGGATGGTTCAGACTCGTTACCATCCTCCTCCTCCTCGCCCTCGTCAGACTTCTCCCCGCCAACGTCTTACTCATCCTCCCCCGCCTCCTCCCCTACCTCCACGTCATCGAGTAAGTCATCATCGTCCACGTCTTCCTCGAAGCTCTAACTAACACCGGCACCAGACATATCCTCTTACTATATTTCACTAGCTTCAACAATATCGAGTCCCGTCCCCTTCGCCTTAAAGAAGACCTACTTATACACATCGATATCACCAAGAGGCTGGCGGCGGACCCATTCGACTTTATACGTCTTAGTAGTATAGCACTTGACGAAAGATTCCCAATGCTCGTCTGAGACAATAGGCAACTAAGTGTCAAGGTCCAGGCCAATACCAGAGTACCTGGAGAAGAGGCTCTGCCATACTCTATATCGACGCATCTCAACCTTCCACTTGCCGTTAACGCGTTTAAAGTCCCAGCGATAACCCGGCCACGTCTCATTACACATATCGATAAAGTAGTCCCATACCTTCCCATAATCTTTAGCATAGGCACTATTAAACCATCCCTTATTCCTACAGTCCAAGAGCCAGCCCATAAAGACGGCGGTAGTCTGGTTAGTGAATCTCATAAGCTTCGTACCATCGAGTACAGGCGGCTTTAGCGGGGCTCTAGGTTTCTTTACCGCTAGCTTCTTAGCCGCTGGTTTAGTTGCCCGCTTCCTTTTGGCTGGCGCCGGCTAGGCTAACGGAGGAGCATCTCCTATACTGGCGATTTCAATAGCGAGAGGATCTGGTGCCGGTTCTTAACCTGATTCCAGCGCTGGTTGGGCTGGCGTAACAACAACAGAGGGGAAGGGAGGCGGCTGGTCATTATCACGGCCAGCGGGCACCGGGTCGCTAAAGATATTCTGGATGGGCTCCAGCAGTGTGTCTTCCTCTACCAGACCCAGGGTTAGGGGTTGGGCATAGAGCTAGGACAAGTCGATACCCTCTAAAGGCTCTATAAGACCGTAGAAGCTCATTCTAGTCGTCTGGTCGATTGCTGGTATTGTTTACTTCCATCACAACATCACGAACATCACCAACAACGACAACAAGGTCAACAAGGTCAACCCCTCTTTCTGAAAGCGGTGTGGATTCCTGGGCATGAACTACACCAAATACGGTTAATAACGACGAATCTAGTTAATCAAGCACTAATGCGGGCACCCCAGTACGACTCCAGTACGGTTACTACGCTAAAAGCAGTACAACTACTAGCTCACTGGGCTGCAGGGCACCAGATTGTACTGAAATATCTGTGTGCCCGACGGAAGCACATCCAGCCGATCAGGGCCTTATGTGATACTTGAACTGCAATTGACACCCGAAAAAGGCCCAACTTACTGTATCCCCCTGTCAATGTGAAGACGGGAATAATGCGAGCATAAATAAGCCCTTTACCGAAACAAATGCCATGTTGCCAAAGCTCCACGCGTCCCGATATGTTACGGGTGAGGCTTTAATGAAAAGTACAGGTACCATTCATGGTAACATACATACATTGTAATCTTACACGGTCCCTGGCTCCGGTGGAGTCCCGAATTCCGGTAGCACCGTAGCAGATGCCGTGGAAAGCCCAGACTGCGTGCTAGTACCGCAGTTACGAGTGACTTTGGTAACAACAACCTGGAAGAGAGGAAAAGGAAACAAAGAGAAAATGGAGCCACAACACATAGCATGTGGTTGACGCCAGGGCCCAGGTCCTTGTGGTTCCTTTCGTGGTCCTTGTGACATGACACATAATTACTCGATGGAAATGCTTTTCTCTGAACGTCAAATACCTTTATAACCTCTTGATCCCTATGTTGTTTGTTCTTGGCCTTGCTTGCTTCTACCTTCTGACGTTGTTTTGATCTGTTATCATTTTGTCTTGTCCTCTTATATACCCCTTTGCCCAGTCACCATCATCCCATCTGCACTCATCTTCTCTCAGCAAAGTCTTTGCACAAGGTACGTATACTTCTGGTCTAGTACAACCGGAGACTCCCTTGACATTCGATATATATACATCACTATAGCATGTCATTGGATTTCCATATGGCGCCATACTGACTTGTACACTTTCTAGTGTTACGACAACCTCACTTTCCTCTCACAAGACACCATATATCTCGCCCTCTACGAACCTTTCCGAACCTCCAACTATACTCGAGTCAGTCAAGGCCAGCAAAACGAACAGACACTCCGTCCTTCCGCATTGAAACGACGTCATTGCATTATTCGATCCTGGAGGTTTTCAGTTCCCCTCAACGCCAACAAAAACAGGGCATCGCTGCAACTTTTTGGTGGACATTGGAGACTCGAAGTGCATCGACACCAAGCTGGATTGGGAAAAGCTGGCGAAGTCATTGTCGCAATTCGACCTAAAAAAGATTCGACAGATCTTGTGACGATCGAAAGAAACAAAGGTACACTAGCATCCGCGGGACGCAACATCAGCCGACCAGTCGACCGCTTTCGCCGCTACCGCACCTTGGCGACCCTTCGAGTGTCTTCTCGTAGCGAATCCCATCGCCGAATTTGAACCCCCCTACAGCAACCGACTTACAGCGCATCTTCCCCCGCATTGGCAGGGGTAAGCACCACCACCATGCCACACAGAGTTGTCGATTTCCTGAGGTCGTCGGCCAACACACTTGAGTTCCAGGTCTCGACCTTTACAAAATCCGGCAAGACTTCCCGAAGGCGCGAGAGTCCGACGGGCGCTGCTCGCGTTGGTCACGGAAGCACAGAGCGAGTTGCGTATGCCTCGAGCGAAGAAGAAGACAGCAGCCCGAGTAGCACCAGCAACACGACGCCACCACGACCTCCTCTGTTAAGGTCCAGCGATTCCTCCGATAGCGCACACACCACCAGCACACCTGCAACGTCTAGTAGCACTAACACGACCAAAGAGGTCGTTAACGCCAAGGACCACCACCACCACCACAAAGAAAAGGACCATCATCACCACCACAGGATATCCTTCCCGGGCATGCACTTCGGCCGTTCTTTTTCCAGCAAAGATGTGCACGCCAACGCGCCCGCCTCTCTCGACTGGAAGCTCGAGTCGCCTCCAATCGTGCTGTACAATGACCCAGAGACGTCCACGGGCGCGCTCGTCTCGGGCCAAATCTTCCTTAACGTCAAGGAGGACCACGACCTGCTAGACGTCGAGTCCATCAACGCCACACTGCAGATCCACGTCACGCAAAAACGACCTTTCACTCACCACTGCCACGATTGCACCCACCAGTACACCGAGCTCAAGAAATGGCAGTTCCTCGACCACCCTCTCGTCCTCGCCAAGGGCCAGCACTCCTTCCCCTTCTCCGTTTTGCTCGAGGGTCACCTACCAGCAAGCATGGACGGCCCCCTAGCCTCCATCGCCTACGAGTTCAAGGCCGAGGCCCTAACCAAGGTCAACGGCACTTTGCAGCCAGCTATCAAGTTCGAAAAGATCCTCGACGTCAAGCGCTCCCTCGGCGCCTCTGACGTGCCTCACCACAGCATCCGCGTCTTCCCGCCCACCAACATCAAAGCCAACGTGCACTACCCCCATCACATCCACCCCACGGGCACCAACACGCTGCAGATCCGACTAGACGGGATCGCTAGGCTCAACCCCAAGGTCGGCACGATGGAGTACTGGAAGCTCAAGAAACTCACCTGGCGACTCGAAGAGATCTCCAAGTCCCTGGCGCCAGCATGCGAGAAGCACGCTCCCAAGCTACCTGTCCCCCCTACCCCCGCAGAGGGCAGTGATTCCCAGCCTCAGCAACCAAAGGGCCTGCCCAGGACCGAGACACGCATCATCGGCGAGAAAACCATCTTTTCCGGGTGGAAGTCCTCCTACTCCTCTGCCAACGACTCGCACATCGAGCTCGAACTCGACTACTTCCTCTCCAAATCTCATTCCTCCCCCACAGTTTGCGATACCCGATGGACCACCCCCGGCACCTCCACCTCGCACGAGGTCTCGCACCAGCTGATGGTCGAGATGGTCGTCTCGCAGGAGTGGGCGCCGGTAGGCAAGCCCAACTTGGTCACACATACCGGTGTTGGCAGGATTCTCAGGATGCACTTCTCCAGTATCCTCACGGAGCGCGGAGGCATTGGTATCTCGTGGGATAACGAGGCGCCTCCTATCTACCAGGATGTGCCTGAGAGCCCGCCGGCGTACTCGGAGCTGATGATGGGCGGGGAGTCGATGGACGGTGTGGTGGAGAGCGAGACGCTCATGTTGCCTAGTGGGCTGTCGAGTGCCGTGTCTAGTAGACGGGGATCGGCTGAGATGCAGAGGAGGTGAAGAGCCCTGATGCAGCCTTTTGGCCGCTGGTTTGGTAAGGGCAAGTTTAGGGTGAGCGTGGAGGTGAGGGTTGAGGTGGGATTTGATTGGTTTTTGGGCTGTTGGATCACGACTTTTACGAGTCTGAATTGTGGGCGTTTGCCTGCTTCGGCTTCGAGCGATTCTCTCGCATGACGATTTCTTCTTTTCTTTTCTTTTCTTTTTCTTTTTCTTTTGTTTATGTATGTGGTTTCAACATTATACCCCCACCCCTTGCACAGGCACCGGTTTGAAAAGGTTGCGGAGGTGACATTACGCACCAACCGGTTGGGCACTGGCAGGTAGTTTTGGTTTAGCATGTTTTATTTTTACTTTTTTTGGTATTAGACGAGGGAGGAGGTGATGAAAATTCGGGGCGGACATGAAATGGGAAGTCAAAAGTCTTTGGGGTTTATTTTGTGTGTATTCACTATTAGCATTGCTGTCTTCAACACAGCGGCATATTTACTGGCGTTTAGAGGGGATAAAAGAATTGATTGGGCAGGCTGCCTGTGGCATACGAAGAGCATTCGAGTAGCTTTGATACCAAGCATGAAGCATATGAAGCCATCTACTACTGAACATAATGTGAACAAATGTAGACTCTATTACAGCAGTGTACTTCGCCTAACTGCCCAAAGTGACCTGACCCATGGTGCTGGTGCTGGTGCTGTGAGTGCCAACGCCCAAGGTCAACATCCGCTGCTCCATGCCAGGAAGTCACGATACCAACAGGTAATGTGACTCAACAGCCCCATCAACCAAGAGCTCATCCATGTCACGATCAGCAGTCTCTTCACCTCCTGTCTCGGATGTTAAGCCAAGAGAAGAGGAGTGAGGAGGAGTGCTTGGAGTGGACGGGTGTGGAACCCGGGTGCTGAGGTCTAGAAAAATTCGCTAGTTGTCTTGGGATCACGCTTGGCGAACACCAACCGATCCCAGCTTGGTACAATGAAGACATCAACGATACAATCCTCGGTCGGGTCGAAGATACGGTAGCTAATCAGCTACTCGAGTATCTTTGGCGTGTTCAGCGAAGGCTTCAACGGCTAAAGAAGTCGCTTCGGAACATAACCCAAGAACTTTTGCGAGATGCGCCACTCGACGAGAAACTAGAGAACAGCTTATTTGGCCACATCGACGAAGACGGTAAGACAGACACGGTTGAACAGGCGTTGGGCGTTTCGTATACAGGAGTTGGATCTTCGAACGATATTCCTTTGAATCGACGACAAAAGCGAGCTTTTCAGAAGTCTTGCAAGAAACAAATCTCGAGTTAAAAGGTACTTCCTCGCTAGCATCCGGTGTTCCGTTGGGAGCACTGAGCTCCCCAATCTCGTGGTTTTGGGATCGAGAGCCCCAACTTCCGGGACCGGCGGTGGCAGTGCCAGTCTGTTGCCAGTGTCAGTGCGGTCCGGTCTCTCCCCATGCGATTTCTAGGGGCTGTGGGGAGAGCTCCGGAAGGAAAGGGGATGGAGGAAAATGGGATGTTATGGACGTTATGGTGAGGTCATCGTCATGGTCATCGTTGGAGGGGCGGGGAAGAGCAGTGAGCAGTGAGCAGAGGTTAGCGGGGTTAGTAGCTCGAGGAGGCTTCTTGCCAGTTTGACCAGCTCTTGAGCTTCAACTGCCTCACTTGGAGGGCCAAGCCAAAAGTACTGCTCCCTCGCCTTCTCCCACAATCCAGAACAAAAGAGCAATATGAACGAAACCCAAGGGATAATGAGCCGCTGCGATGCTATCGTCACACACAAATCCGGGGTGCATAAAGCCATCGATCCCGAACAAGACGGGAGTTGGTGTCTTGATGTTGAACTGCCGATTGAATTCAAAGATGTCTTGCCAAGAAACCAACGGCCAGGCGGCAGGCGCAGCTTCGGGGCGCTTTCCAGCAGTGGATCTTGCCGGATCTTGTCAGCCGGCACCCCAGCTCTCCTTTCCGCTTTGAGGCGGAGCTCTTATCGATAAGCGGCCGCCTGCCCCCAGATCCCCAGTTCGCCGCCGCGGTTAGTCACCCACCCATCTGCTGTCATTGGGTGACCGCATGCAACTGCTGTGCACCTTCCAACACTCCAGCATCAATTGACTTTGATGACTCTTCAACGGAACCGCAACCCTGACGCCCGCAGATGCAATAGCTTCCGTTCGACTCAGCCGGCGAGAAGAACATCACCGAAACTTCCCTTCTTCACCGTCTACAGCCACAGTCATAGACTCCTCTTCAAGGCATACAAGAAGGCACACTCTCCAGCCTTTGCCATCATCCACCCTCCATTCTTTTCTTGCATCAGGTTTAGTTTTGCATCCGCTACATACCTCTACTTGTGTCTTTATCATCGTCTGACAAAAATACCGTCTCACCGTTACCCCTACTACCTCCACATCCGTACCAATATACAACTTGAATACCTTTCGTCCCAACTCTTCCGGTCCAATGATTCTTAGGATATATATAGTTTATTTGTGATCTTCTAAACATTTGGTTCTTGACCCCTCGTATCACTCACCTCCCGACCGCAGCCATCTCCAGACCACGAGACACAGGACAAGCAGCCATGGCATCAAAACAGGCACCGCACGAACGACGAAAAGGCGAAGCTGCCCTTAGCGACTTTGCCGAGTACGTCGAGAGACAGCAAGCATTGCGTTACCCGAACAAGGCTGCCCAGACCCAGACTGCGACAACACCAGCAGCAGCAGCAGGCGCAAGTTCAACAGTATCAACAAACGCCCCCGAAGTTGAACATCATGCCGAGCTCGACGACATCCTCGACAGCCTCAACCTCTCCGAGCCCGGCCCGCGAATAAGACTCCGCGACCTTCTCCTGTCCACCCCTGATGATGACGCCTCCCTCCAGAAACTCGTCGACATGGTTGGCGAGCGATTAGACGAAGGCCACGGCGAGTCCGTCTTCGACATCGGCTTCGAGAACCACGGCGAGAGCATGAAGTTGACCAAGGAAGATTGGGAGGTGGCATACAAGAGGTTATCGCAGGCTGCAGCCAAGATTGATGCCGACTGCCAGCTGCTATTAACCAAGAACCTGGGCGGCGATCTCGACGGTACCCCAACCCGCGACGGCGATGTAAGCGGCAAGGTGATGATCCGTCGACGCCCGTCCGCAGCCGAGGAGGTGATCGAAACGCGAATAGCAGTCGTGGGCAATGTCGACGCCGGAAAATCCTCGATGCTGGGTGTCCTGGTCAAAGGCGACTTGGACGACGGCCGCGGTCGCGCACGCGTGAACCTTTTCAGGCACAAGCACGAGATCGAGACCGGTCGTACGTCTTCCGTCGGCATGGAAATTATGGGCTTCGACTCGCACGGGCAGACCGTCCTCTCCGACACCCCCGGCCGCAAACTCTCGTGGGAAGAAATAGGCAAGCGCAGTGCAAAAGTAATCACCTTCACCGATCTTGCGGGGCATGAACGGTATCTTAGGACGACCGTCTTCGGCCTGCTGTCATCGTCGCCGAACTACTGCCTGCTAATGGTAGCAGCCAACAACGGGCTAATAGGCATGTCCAAAGAGCACCTCGGCATAGCATTAGCGCTAAATGTGCCGATAATGGTGGTCATCACCAAGATCGACATCTGCCCGCCCAACATTTTGGAGCAGACCATCACCCAGATCACCCGCATCTTGAAATCTCCTGGCGCGAGGAAGATCCCCATCTTCATCAAGAGCCACGAGGAAAGCATCAACACAGCTACGCAGTTCGTCTCCCAGCGCATCTGCCCCATCTTCCAGGTCAGCAACGTAACAGGCGAGAACTTGGACTTGGTCCGCTCGTTCCTCAACATCTTGCCGCACCATGGACGGTACGATGCCGACGCGCCGTTCGAGTTCCATGTCAACGACACTTTCAGCGTTCCCCACGTTGGTACGGTCGTTTCGGGGATCGTCAAGTCGGGGGTGATCCATGCGGGCGATGAGGTCTACCTGGGGCCGGATGGCTTGGGTAAGTTCACGACCACGGCAATTAGGTCGATTGAAAGAAAGAGGATAGGCGTCCCGGCGGCGAGCGCGGGCCAGTCGGCGAGCTTCGCGCTGAAAAGGGTTAAAAGGAAAGATGTGCGTAAGGGAATGGTGGTGCTCTCGAAGACTGAAAGTGGACCGCCGAAAGTGTATCGGGAGTTCATTGCTGAAGGTAAACACGCCGCTTCCTTTTCTCTTCATTTTCCTCTGCCCTTTGGTGCCGTTCAAAGTTCTGTATCCTAACGTGCAACAGTCCTAATCCTCTCCCACGCAACCACCATCAAAACCAAATACCAGGCCATGCTCCACGTCGGTCCCGTCTCCCAGACCTGCGCGATCATTGACGTCGACCGTCCGTTCATACGGACCGGTGACCGTGCCACCGTCGCGTTCCGGTTCGTCCAGAGACCCGAGTACCTAGTCCCGGGAGACAGATTGCTCTTCAGAGAGGGCAGGACCAAGGGGTTGGGGATTGTCAAGAGCCTGGGGTATGATCCCGAACGGCCGTTGGGTGGGGTGAACGTGGGTGAGGGGGGTGATAAGGTGGCTGCGGGCGTCGAAGATGCCAAGAATGAGGGTGCCGGTAACGAGGTGAAGGTTGGTGCTTAAGGGCCTGGCGCCTGATGCTGGGGCATAGGCTGGTGCTGGTTGGGGTTGGGCATATGATGTTGTGATGACCCAAGTTGGCATTTGCGTTCTTTTATCTTCTTTCTTTGACGCATGGCATCATTTCATTGTTTTGATATCTCATATACGGAGCAGCGCACTCAGCGCATGGTACAGAACTGTTTATTTATATAGCAGAGTTCGAATAGTAGTATGAACACTGGGAGTTCTGTCACTTTAGGAAAAATGATCTTCCAATACAGACAGTTTAATTCGGGCTTGTCCGTTTTGTTTAAATAAAAGTAGCGTACAAAGACAATGTTCTGTGTTTGAAACTGAGATGTTGACATGAAAGTCCCAGCCGTATGGAAGCAGAAACAGATGTATCGCGAGTATTGGTACACCCAGCATTAACCTAGAACGACAAAGTCTTTCGGCCTCGTATTGTGTCCATTATCCGAGTTTTTTCTCTACGGTCTCATGCCAAAGGAGGTCCTGCCTGACTACCTATCGATGCTCCATGGCCGGGAATAACAATGGTATATCTGTGCCGTGATCTATCTTTCGGCTCCAATGACAAACGATGAACATGATGTGATGATGGTGGTGATTATAGCCACGTCTAAAAGCCACCTCTCTCCTCGTTTCCCTCTCCTTTCTTTCCTCCTCCTAAAGCTCGGGTACGGGTTTCCTTTGTAAGCGCCCCTCTCGACCTTGAGGTAGCCACCACCTAGGCTACCTTAACAGCCCATGTCCAACTCCAACTGAGACACACCCTCAGCTTCTGACCGCCCAGAACCCTCCGCCTGCCCCTTCCCTCTCCCTTTCCCTTTCCTTTTCCCACGCTTCTCCTCCTCCTCATCCTCATCCACCCCGTCCCAAAACTGCGCCTCGTCCGCCACCTGCGATAGCTTCCACTTGCTGATGGGCAACCGGTCCTGGCCAGGCGGGCCGCCGGCGAAGGGTTTGATGCCGTAGCGATGGCGGAAATCGTGCTCGTCAACTGGTACCTCCGCATACACGACCTCTTCTCAAGAACGGGTATAGGGCGAGATGAGCACGACGGAGTCGCCGCGGACGAAGAGCATTTCGGATTTGCGGGAGGTGGTCTGTCTTTTGTTAGCATATGAGAGGGACGGGAAGGGGGAGCAAAGACGAAGTGGTATGAGAAGGGAAGGGAAAGGAGGGTGAGTATAACGGGGAAGGTCGTGGGAGATGGAATGACGAGGGTGGCGGTAGGTGAGTGATGAGGTGGCATACCTTCAGATCATCCTCCTCGGTATCTTCATCATCAACGACGTAGATGGTCTCTTCGACTTCACCGAGGACTAGGTTGCAATGGGAATCGTAGGCCTACGTCACAGTATCTGAGTTAGCATTGAGTCCGGCTGATGGTGAGGGAAGGTGAGTGGGTGGGCAACAGGGGGTGGATGGGAAAGGGTGACGACTGAAAAGGGGACATGTAAACATGAAGTGGACTTACGTGCAGACGGCCCTTGAGCTCCCGGTCACCTCTCAGCTTGACGCAGACAACCTCATCAAGCAAAAGGCGGACGAGGTCCATGGGCTCGGAAACGGAGCCGGCATCTTCTACTGCGTCGGCCATTTTGTGTGATGTGTATTAAAAAGTCCCAAAACGAATAACGAGTGAAGGAAGAAAATGAAGTTCTGTCGTTGTGTTCCAGTTGTTGATGGACCTGCCCTGGAACGATGATGAGTGCCAGTGACGGCGGGGGGTTTGCCTGCCTGCCTGATTGCAAGCGCTGCGAATTGAGGTCAGTGCCAGCTGGTCGGCATGCCAAGAGGAAGGTGACGCACTGACCGCTCTCGGTGAGAGCTTGACCGACTCTTAAACGCTTATGCCAGAGCTTCGACTGGGCAAGGTCTTGGCAGGAACAGGCGCTCAAAGTGACAGGCTTTCCCCGGATTTGCAGGCATCGCGAGATCCATCGCACTTCTCCTCTTTTAGTTAGCGGGGTTGACTTACACCTCGACTTGCCCCAGCTTCAACACCCACGGACGAGAGGACAAGAGGACGAGACGGACGAGCTTCAATGGCTCCCCTCCTCTCCTGTCGCGGGGTTCGAATCCCGACAAAGTCTCGACGAACCTCGGCCGTCAAGCTCCGGAACTCCCACTCTACGGCCCAACCCCTCGAACAAGACGAGCTCCTCCTCCTCCGAACCCTTCTCGCGAGACCCGTCGCAAAGAAACCACCTCCCGCAAAACGATCGCCATGGATAGACGGCTTCACCGGCGCCTTCAGACAACCCGACAAGATGCTTTCCTACTTCAAGGAGAACAAACTCGAAATCCTACAACTTCCCCCAACAGCCTTCAGCGAACTTTTCCGATCCGTCGACCCCATCGAAGCTATCCACAAAGAACAAGACCCGCTAGGGGACATCTGGGTCGACCCAGCCATGGCCGACTGGTCACCGCTGGGAGCTCTGGTCAATAATTACGGCGTCAGAAAAAGAAACACCGACCTTTACCCCCTCGTTCACGAAGCCGCCTTCCGTCGATTTCGCGCCGGCTCCCCTCTCCTCTTGTCGGACTACAAGGTTTTGCTACGATACGCCGGATCGATTTCAGACCCTGTCCTAGCCCGCAAGATCTGGTTCCACATGAACGTCTCCGAAAAGATGTGGGAGCGCCAGACGGACTTGTACGCTGAATTTCTCAAAGCCCGGTTCCTCACGGAGCCTCTCTACACCCAAAACAATAGGCACGACTTCCGCGTCAAGCCTGTCAATCTGTTTCCCGAGAAGCGGTTCCTCCCTTACTTTACGCCTGATAACCTGTCGCAACTAAGGCAGATGAACTTTGACGAGACGAACAAACGCCTGGACAGATTTGGACAGAACCCCGGCGCAGAGCACAAGGTGGAATATCTGATGAGGATGTTACGGCGGAGTTCACCCGTTGATCTGGTCTTCGGCACCGCCAGAAACCGGCTTCATTTATTGTCAGAGGAATTTGTTTGTGCTGCCCTCATAGCCTACGCAAGAACAGGAGTGATGGAAGACGTCCAGTCCGTTCTATACTTCAACTACAAGATCGACGTCTCCGGGTCCATCGAAACGGGCGACTTGAGCATAACCGGCGGACGGCGGGACTTCTTCCCCGGTTCACCCATGGCGCCCACCGTCCGTCTTTTACAAACCATTGCCACCTGTTATGGGTCGAACGGCATGATAGCCATGGCATGTAAGATGCTCGACCACGTTTCTGCCGTGTACCGCCTCCCCATCCCTTCTACAGTCTGGTTCGAACTACTCGAATGGGCCTACATCCACACCTCTCCTCGCGCAGCAAAAGAGTGGAAGATCGTTTCGATCCCCGGCCGCCGACTACACCGCAACGCAGTCCAACTAATCTGGGACACCATGACCTCTCCCCCCTACAACGCCACTCCCGGCTTCCCGCAATACAAAATCTACGTCGAATGGCTAATCAAAAACAACAAGATCGAGCGCGCCATGCAAATAATGCTCGACCTCGAACCTCTCTACCGCAAGCAAGTGGAAGAGTTACAATCTCTCTACCCCTTCCACGCTCTTGATCAAGCAGCATTCAGCCACTCCCCAGCCCACGATACCCTCCTCTGGGAGAAAACCCTCCTCCGCAAAGATTACATAGTCCACACTTTTCAGAAATGGTTCTCCCTCCTCTTCAAACGCATAAAATCCCCCGTCCACCTCCCCGGTCCCAACAAACCGCCCAAGATCTTCCCCTCCCACGACATCTCCACCCGTCTGATCCCGCAACTCATCCACGCCTTCCAAGGTCTTCTGCCCGATACGATCCACTACGAGATTCCCACGGGCGTAGTGCGCTTCAAGCGCGGCTTGGGAGCAGCGCAGGGGTTCAGAGCGGAAAAGAGGTGGACGGAAGTCAAGAAGGCGGCGGTGGTGAGTATGGATTTGAGGCCGGAGACTGCGAGGGGGTTCAATAGATTGAGAGAACATAGTTTGGATCTTAAGGGGGGAGAGGAGTTGCAGAGGGCGGCGGGGGAGACGGTGGAGACGCTTAGGCCGAGGGCGGTAAAGAGGGAGGGGTTGGAGGATTTGGTTGAGGAGATACTTGGGATGGATGAGATGGCGAGGGGAGAGAGGGAGGATGGAGAGTTGGAGAGACAGTTGGAGGGGGATGTAATGGACCGGGTAGGACGGAGGGGGAGGACTGTGGAAGAAGAGGTGAAGAGGGCGGAGAGAAAGAGGGCGGAGAAGGTGTTGAGGTTGTTGACGTAGGAGGCTGTGAGGCTGGACAGGCTGTGGATGATAAGGGCATGCGCACTGATTGCGGTGCTGGGTTTCTCTTCAGCTGTGGTGGGTTTGGGGGGTATGATTCGATTATGTTTACGACTTGATGACTATAAGTACTTGACGAGATATAGATACCCGACAAGCGAACGCATTGTGCTGGCGTTGCCTGAGCTTCAATGCACGTATTCTTTTCCAAACTGCCCATACCATGATGCTTTTCCATATGAGCTCCAAGATGCTATCCCGCTATAATATGCTAGTCTCCTCGGCCATAACGTATGTTTCCAATCTTCCTGCCCAGACAAAAACCCATCTCCTTTTCTCCCTATCACTCCTTGGGCCCCTTCAGTCTTTCGCTGTAGCTGGCGCAACATCCTCCCTCACCAGACTATTCACATACATGTACCTACTCAACCCAATCCACCCATACCTGAACCAGCGCATCTGGCTCACATGCGCCTTGGTCATCGCCGCCCACGCCTTGTCCACACTCGCCCATCCCTCCCCAGGCACAAGGTTATTCATAAACACCAACGCGCCCGGCCTTTCCTGCTTATCTTTCCTTGTAATACCCGCTGACCATGCCCACTCCAGCAGCGTGGGCAGGGCGTCGACAATCCCGCTGTACTTGCGCGGCAGAGAGAGCGTGGGAAGGGTATATATATCCACCTGCCCCTTTCCCTTTTCCTTTTCCTTGCTTCCAGCCGTAGCAGCCAACAACTGGCTCACAAACAACCTAGCGCCGTGATAGAGGGAAATATGATTCGGATGTCCCGAAATTCCGTGCTTGTCGAAAGTGATGATCGTGTCGATCGTTGGCTTCACCTCCCCTTTAGTCGCCTTGTTTTTGGAGGATGATGATCGGGAGGAGACGCTGGCGGAAGCGGGGTTCGTAGTCTCCTTGAGTTCGGGAGCAAAGGCCGAGGCTAGCAAGTGGGAAATGCGCTCGGGGTCCCAGTGAGTGGTCATGCTATCGGGGAAGAAGGGCGAGTCGATTACGAAGACGTCGGAGGGGGAGCGGAGGCCGAGGAAAGTGCCGGATTTGGCGAGTTCGCGCTTGCGCGTGGGGCCGAGGCCTTCTGCGTCGCCTGTTGTTTGGGGTGTACGTTAGCATTTGTGTGGGAGAGGGTGTGATGGTTGGGACTAGGTGGTCGAGTTGGGGTGGGAAGATCCGGCTGAAGTTGGATGCGCTGGGCTGAGATGGTTTGCGACAACCCAAAGGGATGGCTCATTGCGACGGCTGGCCAGGAGAGCAGAGGATGGATGCGCCGGATGAAACTGTCCAAGATCCGAAGACCAGAATGAGGGAGAGAGACATACCACTACTCAAACACAAAATCTTGACATGGTTCCCCGTCTCCGGCCTCGTAAGCGCCAGCACCGTCGGCGCAAAGAACATGGCCTCGTCGTCCGGATGGGCAATCAGCAGACATATCCGCTTGTTGCGCAGGACGGGGAACCGCGTGGCGACGATGGAGACGGTGTAGATGTAGAGCGAGGGAATCACGACGGCGGCGAGGCCGAGGGCTGTTAGCCAGTTCATGGCGGCGCTGGCTGTTGTTGGCGTCCGGGATTTGGTTGGGAGGAGGCGTATGATGATGGTCGGAATAAGTTGTGGTAGCGTCATGGACGCGGTGGTGGACTCGTGGTCCCCTGAAGCTCGGGGCGGGAGCTTGGGCGCTGGTGGTGCGGATGTGAGGCAGGGATCTGTTATCTTATCGCGGTCGGGTCCGCTTGGGTGATGGGCGGATTGTGGGGGAGTGGAGGCCGAGGCTACAGGTACCTTGAGGGCCTCCTTTTCTTCGGTACAAGACAATGTCCTTGTGGACGTTCTACGAGAACGCAGAAAAGAAACACGAGGTTGGGATTGAATTTCCCGAAGCTTATCATACGGAACGGCAAGGGCCGACGGGAGGTGTGATGGGATGGAAGAGAAAAGGAGGGATGGAATGTCTCGCACGAGTGTTCAACTGGGCACCTCTACGGCCCGCCAGTGAGGTCTTCCACTTCCACTTGTACAACATGCAAGGGAGTCCAAGAGGAGCAATCAGCTCTCGCTATTCCCAATACTAGTGGAAGCACCACTACCCGATGACCGCCCTCGAGAATCAGCATGAGACACGTCTCCTACAAGTTGAGCTACCCCTCATCCTTGACTTGTGTTCACTGGAAGGTCTCTTATCACCTGCAGTCTCTTTGGATGCGGGCAACCGAGTGGTTGTCAAGGCTGTAGAACCCCGGACGAAGAGGGACATTTCCAGAGCCTTGCACAAGGAAAGGTACCGTACTTGGTTGCCATTCTCTTCCCCGAACACAAACCACAAACCCAGACAATCGGAGAATAGGTTCGAAATAGCCAAGAACTCCGTAGATGACGGCCAAGACCTTGACATATGTGGTTGATATAGCATCTTAAATTGATGGGAGGTTGTAGTGTATTCTAGTTGAAAGTCTTATCGAGGCTTCTTATCGCACAAGTGGGGCAATTGCGGGAGCTAGCGGCCGACCCACTGAAGCTCCAGGGGCATCATTAATCGCATCGCGTCTTCCATTCCATCGTCATCATTCCACTTCCATTTCTTCCATGTCATTATCCCCAGAGCCGCAATAATTCTTCGTTGTCGCTCGTATCGCCAGACACAAACAACCACAATGGGCAGAAAACGCGCCGACTCACCGTCCAACATCAAGTTCCAGCAACCCGACCGCAGCGGGCCCAAGGAAAAGACCCTGCTAGAATTGGCCGATGAAAGGGGGCTCTTCGAACAGGCCCGCAAGAAGCAGGAGGAAAACGACAAGGCAAAGAATGCGCCCAAGATCAAGAAGATTCCCATTAAGCCAGAGACGAAAAACAAGGAAGATGACGACGATGACAACGAACCACTGTCTCCCGGAGCCGAGCGCTTCCTCGAGACCACCCTCTACACCATAAGCCTGACCATGCTTCACTTCACCTTGGACGTCCTTGTCCAGAACCAATATTCCGCCGATCGCATCGTGTGGCCCAAGGTTTGGATGAGGGCAATCCAAGCTTTGTTTGGTATGTCAATATCACAACATCCTACGAGATTACCTACTGACGTCTTCCTGCGCCAGTCTTCGGTCTCCTCATCTACACCCTCCACGCCCACTCCTCGAACCCGACCATCCTTCCCGGCCTACCTGCCCGTTACCAAAACCACCTCCGACAGGTCATCTTCTTAGTCATGAGTGTGTGCTCGGGATGCTACCTGATCCACATCACAAACACGTACGGATACCTAGCGGTCATGAAGCAAGCGCCACCCGTGGGATGCTTGTGGGTGTGGTCCGTCATTGAACTCCAGCTTCCTTGGGCTGTCCTCAGCCTGGCAGTTGCAGGCACATATCTAAAAGTCAGAGGTTATGACATCAAGTGAGATGGTCTGGTGGTCAGCACGGAGGAACCTGGGGTGGTTCTGGGGGTGTTCTGGGGGCCAAGCAAACCGGTTCGGCAGAGGGGGTTGAGGACTGGTGGCGCCGGTGTCGTGTTACGCAAACGGTTCATACGTGTGAACCGGTCAGCACTCTATCCCACGAGGCAGACGCCAAAGACGCCACAAGTAACCACCAAAATTGCCCTAAGTGGTTGGACAGAGTCCGGTTTCTTCAGTGATAGTAGACGACCACAAGAAGAGGCGACGACGCGGCAACGATGCAGAGACACAACAGGTTCGGGCGTTAATATTCATATATCCCCTTCAAGCGTTGTCGTTGTTTACATTGCTATGCATTTGCTTATCAAACCCCTACCTATTCACTGCTCAATGGTAGTCTGACCTGACGCGGCGGTGTAGCAAATGCACGTTTTGCAAACTTCTTCAATATGATCCGAACACGTCGACCATTGGCGTGTCTTCCCGGTCCACCATGTCAGATATCGTTGGACCGTATATGCGAGGCCAAGAGGATGAGCGCTGCAATGCAAATCCATTATCCACTGTTTACACAGCGTCCCGTGGTTGGGGGGCCCTCGAGGGGTCGTACTGCCAACTGCAAGGCTGAGAAGGATGCTCAACCGGTCTGAGACGCACCCCGATACGGCCCGAGGGATGAGAGCCTCTGACGTTCAAATCACACCCACCAAGCACACGTCCAAGCACACCCAAGAAATACGAAAAGGGCGCTAGGTATCAGCTATGAGAGGCGCTTTGGGCATCATTTCGGACGATCATCTGAAGTGGACTCGTGAGGCTTGTCTCGGCGCTCGGACTACCTGTTCTGGCAAGTTGAAGTGGTAGAGCTGCGCCGTGGACCTGCTCGCTTGCTTGCAAGAAGACTGCAGTTGATGCATCGTACATAAGCCCGGTCGGCCTCTGTGCAAGAAGACTGCAGTTGATGCGTCGTACATAAGTCCGGTCGGTCCCTGTGTTCGTTCGAAATAAAGTTCAATTTTTTTTTCCATCGGAACAAAACACTTCTCGTCGGACAAGAAATTATTCATCTCGAGAGCCACGATGCGCTGGTCAACGTTTCTGCCCGTCGGGGCTCTCGTGGCCCTAGGACGTGCAATCCCAACTCCATCGTAAGACCGTCGTCCCTGAAAATGCAAATATCGCATCTGACACCGATCAACAGGAAAAGGCTTCCCACCCGGGACTTATATCCAAACAACTACGGTCCAAACAACAACTACGGGCCTGACAACTACTACCCCAACCAGGACACCTCGTCCTCCAGCTCGTCTCCCTACCAGGACTCATCATCCTCCTCCTCATCTTCCTCCTACCAAAATGGCAACCCCTACCAAAATGGCAACCCCTACCAAAATGACGGCTCCCACCTTCCACCCACCAACACCACCTCCTCCTCGGGCTCCTCCTCGGGCTCCTCCTCGGGCTCCTCCTCAGGCTCCTCCCCGTACCTCCCCCGAGCAGTCCCCACCGGCCTCATAATCAACGACTGCACAACCCCCGGCATCGTCGCCCTAACCTTCGACGACGGTCCCTACATTTACACCTCCGCCCTCCTCGACATTCTGGCCTCCTACTCCCCGCCCGTCCGCGCCACCTTCTTCGTCAACGGCGCCAACTGGGTCTCCGGCGGCATCGACGACGAATCCACCCCCTACCCGGGAATCCTCCGTCGCATGCTAAGCGAAGGCCACCAAATCGCCTCCCACACTTGGTCCCACTTGGACCTGTCGGCCGCCAGCACAGCGCAGCGCGTAGAGCAGGTGACCAAGCTCGAGGATGTGCTTGTGAAAGTAGTCGGCGTGAAACCCAAATATATCCGTCCGCCGTACGCCAGTTGCGAAAACGGATGTCTGGAGGATCTGGAGGGGATGGGATACCATGTCGTTAATTTCGATTTGGATACCAAGGATTATGAGAATGATAGTGAGACGGGGATTCAGGTGAGCGTGGATAAGTTTAATAGTGAGTTGGGGAGTAATGTGCAGACGGACTCGGCGATTGTGTTGGCTCATGATGTTCATCGGTGGACGGTGGAGAGGTTGGTGGGGGAGATGGTGGCTACGATAAGGGCGAGGGGGTTTAGGGCGGGGACGGTGGGGGAGTGTTTGGGGGATCCGGAGAGTGGGTGGTATGCTTGAGGGATGTTGGGTTGGATATGCTGTGGGGGGATCTGGGGGGTTGGACATGTTTTATGTGCTATGAATTTATGTTTGTGTGTGGGCTTTGGGGGAGGCCATGGTGTTGAGAAATACCCGTTTACTTTCAACCTATATTTGGCTTTCGGCTATTTCGCCTAGAGGATCATGACCCTGGTTATGTGAAAAGTCTCTGGAGGAGTATGGGTATTTGGCGGATTCTTGACGATTCTTAGGGACCCTTTGTGTCGTTAGCGAATACCTCTAAGGAACACTTTCTACCAAACCCGACCGGAAGAATTGATGTTCAGTACCTCGAATGAAACCCAAGATGTTTGTTTCACAGGATGTCTAACAAATTAAGGTACCCGACTACCCGTCCCCGGGCCGTCCCACCAGTTCGTTTCCAACACCCCGGGAACGGGGAATGGGGAACGCGGAACCTCCAGCATCACCAATGTTAAGTCGTGATCTCCAAGCCCCACATTTCCCCGTCCAGCGTATGTCATCGACTTTAACACAACATCAACACTCGCTTTTCACTCCGATTTCTCACCATTTTGCCATCTCACTTCGAATATCATTTTTTTTAGAACTTTAGATTATAATTCGAATGCAAATCATATTGAAGTCGCATGTTCATTCTATCCCTCGTTATAAACGCCCAATGGAACTAAAAGACATCTCCCTCACCCTCCCCCACAAACCCTCAGCCACTCTCCGCATCTCAGCCCTCTTCCCCGGGACATCCATGTCCTCCCCGGACTTCGCAGACTCCCCAGACATCGCAGCTTTACTGCCACCCTCATCAACCCTCCTCGTCTTCCTCAACGGCCTCATCCTCCCTCGCTCCTCCTGGTCCGAGGCCATCTCCCGCTTCTTGCGCATCCGCGATAAGCATCGACGGTCTTCCACGTCTTCCAATTCCTCGTCATCTTCAGCGCCTGCCAATCCCAAAGGCGAGCCTGGTACCGAGCCTGGCTCTGGTTTGAGGGGGCGGGAGAGTAACGAAGGGTACATGTATCCCATCCCCAACATCCTAACATACGACCGCTTCGGCCAAGGCGCCTCCTCCCCCGACCCATCCGACCCCGATCCAGCCTTAGACGACACCCCCTACGGCCACACACCAGAGGACGTAGTCGACGACTTACACCAGTTGCTGCTCCTAGTCTCTCGCCAGTTTCTGTCTCGGGACCTGAAAGAGCTGGACGTGGTGATGGTAGCTAATAGCATTGGCTGCCCCCTCGCGCGGCTCTACAACGCTCGCTACTACCCTGACGTGCGGGTAGTCGGCTATCTGTTTCTCGATTCAATGATGGCTAATTCGGATTTTGTCTCCGTGTTTCCCGATCCGGATGCGCCTGGGTTTGATCCCGGAAAAGATTTGAAAGAGGGGGTGGATGAGGAAGGGCTGAGATGGACGAGGAGGATGTTTAGGGCGAAGTTCCATCCGAGTGTGGGGAATCCGGAGAGGTTGGATCGGAGGGGGTTGAGGGGGTTGTTGCCTTGGGATGATAGACCGAAGCTTAGGTTGCCTGGGGATGGGGAAAGGACAAGTGAGGAGGCCGGGAGGAATACCTCTGGAAAAGGGAAGGAGGAGCAGGAGCAGGATCAAGTGAAGTGGAAGGAAAGTACGACGACGAAGCGAATCACCTGGACCAGACCGAGGGTGATAGTCATCGGTCACGATTGGGACGTCTTTGCTGAGCATAACGAAAAGGTCTGTTCCTTCCCCTTCCCCTTCTCCTCCCATTGTCCAAACTACCACCTTCTACCTGCCAAACAGTTCTTGAAATTCTCACACCACACCCCCCCTCCACATTTACAGGGCCCAATGTCCATCCCCAAAGCTGTCATCAACGGGTACATGAACCCCGCCTGGCAGCGGTATAACGAGGGATTGACCCGTTTAGCGGTGGACAGTGACGGTGATAGTGACAATGACGACAATGTGGTTCCGGTCAAGATTGCCAAGGGTTGTGGGCATTTTATCCAGAAGGACGATCCGGAGATGGTGGCGAGGGAGATGGATTTGTTGTTGAGGGGTCTTGGGCTGTGAAGGCGGTTTTGGATGGCGTTTGGTGCTGACGTTCTGGGTACCTGTACACAAGAGGCCGGCCAGGGACACATGGACTGAACGCAGCGATTGCATCTTGGGAGGTATTCAAGATTTAAAAACTGGCCGTAATGCATTCGATGGTATAAGAAACACCGCATCTACCAAACTCCCATGCTGCGTCCACCCTCAGCCCTTCATGATTCCGAAGACCCCCGGTCCTTCCATGCGTGTATTACCTCTAGACGCCTCAAAAAGGCCAATCCATAACCGTCCTCTCCTCATTCCTCCTCGTCACCTGCACCTCATCACCCACACTAATCCATACTTCTCGCTCTTCCTCCTCTTTTCGCCCCTCCGCTCCCTCCTGCTCTTCCCCTTCCTCATCAACAGTCTCGGCCACAAACGCATACCGTCCAAACACAGGACTCCACTTCATCCCCGGATCCACTCTCCGATCCTTCATCAGTTTCTTCAGGACGGTTCCCATCTCCCCTTTGGCCGGCTTACCCATATCGTAGTCGACGTTTAGACTGGTGCAGCGGACGCAGTTGCCTGTGAGGTGGAGTTTTGTTTTCGTCTTCTTATTCCTCGTGGTCGTGGTCCCGTCGTTCGCTTCTGTTGCTGGTGAAGACTTCGTAGAAATAGAAGAGGTAACGCTAAGTTCACCCCAGTAATCCTCCGCCCATGCCTCCTCCCCTTCACCGTCCAGGACGAGGTTAGGGCGCATTTTGTACATTGGTACCTGAGGGTGTGCAGTCGATTCGGCGGATTCGGTAGAAGAGGTAGATTCGGGAGCGAGGAGGCGGGCGGAGACGTTAGAGAGGGAAGATTCCGAGGTGATCAACAAAGGCGCCACGTCGGTGAACGTGATCCACGGCTTCGGTTGTTGTTCCTCCTCTTCTTCGCGTTCTGCTTGGATGGCGATGAACCCGGGCACGGAGATGGGGACGGTGGGGAACCAGGAGGTTAGACTTGTTAGGGTGGAGAGCCATCCTCCTCCTGACTGTTGCTGCTGGGGAGTCGACTGTCCGGACTGATGCCGCGAACTAGCATGGGAGTGCGCCCCCGATGCTGTCGTCGGCGGCGGTGGTAGCAAACTCGTCCCCAAAATCTGCCTCTTCCCATCCCCAAGATAAACAAACACCACCTGAAACCCAAACCGCTCCGAAAACCACCGATCGTACTCCTCCCCGACCTTGTAGCACGTCGTCGGGCTCCCATGCAAATCCACCTCCACCTTCTCCAGCTCCTCAATCCTCGGCGGCGGGTCAAGTTCAACGGTAATCGTCTCCGCTTCTAGCCTCTTTAGCTTTTGCCTTTCTGCCTGCTCTAGCTCTAGCTCCAGCTCCTCTCCACCTTCACTACCCTCGGTGGGCAGAGACGGAACGTGCCATTTCACGAGAACTTCCTTATGCCCGTCATCGCGTGAGAGGATGGTCTGTTCGAAAAGAGCGCATTGCGGGTAGGAAGAGAGTTGCATCTTCTTCAACTCGGTGGATATGGAGCTGCCGTCGGCTTCCACTTTGGTTTTGACGTGGTAGAGCATGAAGGTGCGGTCATATTTGATGCCTTGGGGGGTGAGTTGGGCGTGCTGGAGGGGGATGGGGCGGAGGGCTTTTATGGGGTAGACGTAGAGCTGAGGGCAAGAAGAGGTGTTAGCACTGGTGCCGTGGTGATGAGAGTTAAGTTGGTGGCGTGGAGTGTGGATAGAGAGGGTGTGGACATGGAAGAGAGGATAAAGAGTGCCTGGTGTTTTGACTTTTGAGGGTGGGCATGAGGGAAACGGAGAGACATAGGCGCGGGGAGACTGGAGTGAGGGGAGCTGGGGAGGGGACATACCTGTGTGATCTTCATGGCTGCGGTTCACTTCACTTCCTGTCTGCTTGCTGTTTTTAATTTGCGAGAAAGTGAATGAACGCTGCGCGCGAGTGGTTATCACTTTCACTCCAGGCCGGTTGGTTATAAAAGAATAGATGTTTGCTCATCAAGGTTCAGTATGTGCTGTCGAACTTCTCGGCATCGGTAGATAATTGTTAGCGCTCCCGGTCCAGCCCCGGGAAAGAGGAGTCAGGGTGCTCTTAAAATTACCTGTTCTGGTTTAGCGTGTACGATCGTTCCACAGCGGAAGGGCGCGCCCAGGCACGCTAATGCACGTGAAAGCACATCAGACGAATGGGGTCTGGCCGCTGTGGAGATTGGAGAGAGTTCCTCATCGTTTTATCCCTTTGCCATCGACGACGTCTCTTGAGCTCGTGAATCATCACTCATCATCACCACCTATCCCTATAGTATTAGGCCATCAACAGCCCCTTGCGGCCTCGCTTAAACGGCAGCAAGACCATGACTGATACGGCTTTCAATACATCATACAAGCCCGAATATTGGGCTTGCAATTCATCAGCGTTATTCCAAGCCGAGTGGCTCTGATTCATTACAATGAGATCAGTGGTTATCAGTCTACTTGAGAAGGCATCTTGTTGCGCCTTCACACGGCTTATATGGTTGTCGTTCTTTTCTCCCAAAGCTATTTACAGGTAACTTCTCCCGTCGGGCTGACCCCTTCCTCCCTCACATCAAACACATCAATGTCCACGTGCATTTTCTTGAGATACACCGGAAACTCTCAACTGCCCCGCGAAAGGCCTACATCAGCTTCTTTTCCCGCCAAATGTCAGGCATTTATTCCGAATGGGAAAGCGGCGAGTGGCGATCCCTCAACAAACCTTACCCCGATGACCATGAGTCACGCGTTGCAATACGCGGGGAGCGTCTTCCCAGTCGCTACACAGACGGACTCGACCTTTGCACCATCCATGGTATACGACACAACGATGCATTTGCCAGGTCTGAAGCAGTTGTGAAGCTCTGCGAGACATCTCCGGACAAACGCTATGCTCGGGCACGCAATGCCCGGCTTATCATGAGCAACGAGGTCCCGGATATGGCGACGGATGATGTCAAACCCTACTGTTTCTGGCACCCCGACACGGCCAGAGAAGAGACATACCGACTTTTGGCAAAGCGCTATCCCGACATGGCATATTCTGTCGGTCGAGCATGCGCCGTTGCAGGATACGATGGATTGTATCATGAGCTTGACATCCTTCCCGAGGTCTCAATCGCTGAAGAGGCTAGAGAAAGCTCGGCGGCAAAAGCGGGATCCAAGGTCATCTTTGAGCACATCATGAAACAACCAGTTTGCTACGCCGTTTTGGACGATTACACCAGGTCTGTCCACCACCAAAACCCACGGTCACCTGCCTTTATGAACGGAGATACAGCCGTCCGATCAACACTGGATGTGACGGTCGCCCCGGAGGATTCAAGTTGGAAAGACCGGCGATATTTGGATGCTTGGTTTCCCTTCGACATCGCCGAGGACGGTCACATTGCCGAGGTCACGACACACGCATCGTTTTTCGAACCACAGGGAACACTGCCTCCAGAACACGTTGGACTGCTTTATTCACCTCTGCCCTTGCATCTGCCCACCATCATCAAAGATCCGTTGATCGTTATGGCGGCTTATGAAGGGAATCTGGACCGCTATCTTCGCCTGCGTCGGCCCGAATGGGTCATGCAAGAGCATGGGGCTATCCTTCGCGGCATATACCACAACACTACCTTTGCTAAGTGGTGGTCGCTTCAGCCACGGGAGGACATGTCAGGGGATATTCGAGCGGCCATTCTCGCACGCTTTATCATGGTCAATGACTTGTCGCACATCACTGAAACAGATCCACATCCAGAAGAGGAGTTTGACGAGATCCCCGGAATGATATGGTGGCCCCTTATTCCTGCCGAGAGAACGCTGGAAGTCCTCGCCAAACGCCGTCCGGATATGCACCTTCAAGTAGCCATGGCCTGCATTGCCGGCAACTACACGAAGTTGTGGGACAAGTTGGCACCAGTGCCGTCCAGACAGCTGCATGAACAGGCTTCGCTACGCCGCGATCCTAGCGTTCGCAACCACTTTGTCGACTATCTCGAGCGTCGTGCTTCTGAGCTTGGATTGGACGTCAAGAGCCTTCGAGCGTTGTGCGAAAATCCTGCTCACGACTGGTGCTGGAATGCGACGAGACTCGACAAGGAGCCGACTGACCGCTGGTTGCCCAGTAAGATCAGCATATTGGGTACAACCGGCAATCCTGAAACGGACAATGTCTACGGATCTCCCGACCAGACCAATTTGGCCGAGTGGGAACTCCATATCTGTTCAACAGAGGAATTGCGGGCCAAGATACCGGCGTCGGAGTCTGGCCTTTGGCTGTATCGTAGTGATGATGAGTAGGGAGCATCAGCCAGGCCGCGGTCACATACTCGACAGACATTTCTGGGGCTAATGTTCACTTCTCGTTAACCAGGGATAATATGAAATTGTGCAAGGGGCGGAGTATCAGGATGTGGCTGTGGCGGAGTTGTGTTTTCTGTAGTAGTACTTGTATTTGGGAAGAGTCCACATCAAAATGAACGTGAGGGCAATAATAAGACCATTAAATTACCACACGAAGCTATATCCTAAGAAGGTGGTGCTCAAACATATCCGCGAGGAACACCGAACACATGTGCATCACCAATGATCCATGTCCCGACACAGTGGGAGTGTGGGACCTTTGGTACACCTATTTCGGGTCTCCCTGCTCTCACCCTCATCTGTCCTTTTGCTCCCATCAATTAAGTCTTCTGCCTCTATCATGTCTATCTTTATTCATTATCGACCTCTGTCGCTCTGGCCATCCCGGTATGCCTTCCTAATGCGGTCCTAGGTCCCTGCAAAAGGAGACATCGTACCTCTACCAGAGGACCGGCTGGGTCCTTGATGTCCAGGCGACGTTCTGTCGCACCAATTGACATGTGCCAACCGTCGAATTTGCACCCAGCAAATTCCTGATACCTAGATCTTCTAGCTAGTATGCCTTTTTGATTCTACCTAGTTTCTCATTTTTGACATGCGGCGAGGGCGCTGGCAATCCCGCGCGTTTCCCAGACCCCACGCTCATTACCTAGCCTAGAGGTACATGTAGTCAATGGACAGATTTCCCACGATATAACGGTCTGACTTTGGAGAAACATCGACCAGGCGGCTCAGTTCAACGACAATGGCCATTATGTCCGCAACAACATACAGTAGTTTCCCATCGAGTATGGAGCGTTGTCGGGTTTTCCGCAGTCGTGCCCGTGTTGATCAACGCAACTGGCTAACCATTGCTTCATGGAAATAAACGAGTCCTCAGTGGGCACAGGTAGACGGCCAGATATGGTCGGTGCCTCTATGCCGGCACAAAGCGGCATGTCGTCATGGCACGGGACGAGTGTACACAGTACACCGGAACGCCGGAGCCTCGAGTGCCTCAGCGTAAACGGTACGGCAACAGGTAATGCTGTCATCCGGGTCTGTTGTCATGACAACAATGGGAGATGGCACCTTGTTCCAGCTCCCTCTCGCGAAGGCCCCATAGTCCAGTTTGAGACGAAAAGAGTTCGCGTGCAACGGATGAAGCCAATGTCATGATGTTTTCGAATCTGTAAAGCCAAACGCCACCATCAATTACCATGTTTCCTCGAGCCGAACGAATGACATCGAATCATTATTCGCTGTATTGGAGGTAATGAAGGAGCAGATGCGGAGTGAGAAACGGAAAGGACCGAGGGTGAACATGAAGCGGGTGAAGAGGGGGATGGACGGTGATGGTTGACAGTTATGATAACGATCATGTCGAGAGAGGATTTGGGCAGTCAATGGGCCATTGGTAAAAGCCGAGGCTGGCAACAGGAAGATCCAGGGAAAAGATGCCATTCTCAATCTCACTGCGATGAATCAGAGCCACTCGGCTTGGAATAACGCTGATGAATTGGACGCCCAATATTCAGGCTTCTGTGATATCAGTCATGGTCTTGCTGCCGTTTAAGCGAGGCCGCGAGGGGCTGTTGATAGCCTGATGCTGCTGTTGCAACGCGGATATTGGTGGGGGATGGGGAAAAAGAACATGATTCGAGGCTTGAAATGGGCATTGATAGCAATTAGTTTGTCTGGTTCATATGACGAAGCCAGAGATGGGATGATGTCGTTGAGGGTTGATACTTTGTTGCGTCGGAGCGAGTGATGTTGCAAGGTAGAAGTCCGATAAAAGATGGATGTTGCTCGGCAGAGAAGCGCGCCTCGTCCATGACAAAATTGATGAGACCTTTGGCCGTAGCCTTGGCGGGCGATCAGCCAACTGAAAGGCCGTTACAAAACTGTGATAGGGATTACGATAATTCGAAAATACATCGGGTAGAGTCCCTGAGGGATATTTCCATCCAGGAATTGCCTAGAAGTTGGGTTCAAAGGTATAATAAAGACGCCTGAATGCGTGATAAGAGTATACCCAAGGTCTAATGTACTGACCGTAACGTATTCGGTTTATTCTTACGACCCATTCGGCAAGCCAACTGGGTCTCAACTTTTTTGTCAGGGACGAGGGCGCCCGGGCCCCACGGCCAGGACAGTACAGTAGAAACCCCTGTTAACGCAAAGACTATCTATTGCAAATCCCCCCCTTTTGCAAAGACTTTGGCCTGCCTGCATTCCCTCTGGTGGGCGGGATTGCAAACTGCAATTGCAATGGTGACGGCCCGAATTTTGCATTAACAGGGG